>KZ653570.1:55394-71969 GCA_001010745.2 Gerris buenoi | reverse complement strand
TTTTGTGTTATTTTTAGTTTTGAGGGGGGGGGGGAATAAAAAAAAAACCTGTTTATACAGAGGTTTCTACGATTTGGTTGCAGTTTTATATTCGTTTATCAAATAAATTATAGATGCGCTAACTTTTGGTGCCTTTTGGAGGCTTTGTTTCTTCAACAAAAATGTTTAAATTCGACTTTATTAAATATTTACTGCAGCAGTGCCACACGGTTTCAACTTTTTGATATTTAAGTATTTTTCTTAATTTAGTCTTTTCTTTGCGAGGAAGCTATGTGCCACATTAATTGGCAGAGTATTTTTAATTACAATTCATTTTGTGTGAAGGCTTTGTTTGGTTTTTAAACCACACCTTTTTCATGATAAATCAATGGTCTGATAACAATAACCTTAATTCTACATTTATCCATACCCTTAACTGTTCAAAATATTTATGATCATTGTAATTCTTGTGGGTTAGGAAAGTAACAGGTACAATGTATCATACAATATGTTGTACAATAGTACTAAAGCGAAATATGGTATCGATAAAATAATACTGACTACTGACCCTTATAAAGATTCTGGGAATGATCAAACTGAATAATATAAGTGGTCACTTTTTATTTGGAAATAAAATTATGATATATTTAATTTTATCTATAAAGAATGATTGGAATGAGGATGAAAAACTGACGAATGTTGTTAGATTTATTTGTATTTATATAATTGAGGAATTGGAATTACTGGAGATATATCTGGTAGGGGTGCTTAGATTAGATTCGTTCAGTACATTACCGCCGGCATGGCACCGACTAACAGCCAATAAATAACTGTTTAACAACGAAATAAATATCTTCCTAGAATCCTTTCACTTTATCTGCTTAGCGGCATCCAAAGACTCATCGCTCTGGTTCGGCTTTCTATCTTTGCTTCAGGCAAATGTACCAAACCATGGGAACCGTCCTAATGTCCGGTTCATCCGACACTAGGAAATAGATTGCTTGTCGATCCTTACCGTTAAATGTCCCCTTTATACAGATCTGGTATTTTCTATCAGAATAACCTAATGTTTCATATCCAGATTGTTTTATCAAATTCATTATCAAGCGTCATTACCTTTATTCAGTAGCATGCATAGAAATTTTTTTTGAGCCAATTTCGTTTATGCATCATAATTTTTAATTAATTGAATCTAATTCAGCCGGCAAAATTTCTTGGCCTAGCCGATAATTGAGCCGGTATAGTGTTTAATGTAATGTTTTTAGTCTCATCGACACAAATACGGGCACAGCCGACAATCGGGCCGGTATAGTGTTTTATTACATATTTGTATATGAATTGAAAACATCTGTATAATACGATGAGAATATCACCAGGGCTATCCTAGTAGGACAAAAGAGTTCAGTTTTGACCTATTAAATACGCTCCTTGAATTTTGACATCTATCCATGGACACCCTGTATAATATATGAAGCGAAAGTATTGTGATGTACGCATTAAGGAACTAATCAGATCTGTATGACCCTTTAAATAAATTTTATAGTGGCATTATTGCAACAAAAAATATATGGGATGCGACAAACCGAGAATCAACATCCGCAAGACTTAGGGGCTAGGGTAGCTCAAGTACGAGACCAGTTTGCTTTCAAAGATCATTGTAGTTAAGCTGCTTAACTTAAGCAGCATCGGACGTGGTCAGTTGTTAAATTCAGCTGGATCGCCACCTCTGACCACAGTTTTGGGTTCGATTCCCGGCCCGAACTCCCCTCAATGTCCACTCAGTATTGTTAATAAAATTGGAAGCTAATCGAAAGATTTAGCGCAACCATGGTAGACACTTTCAATTTTTTTGATATAAATCGATCAACGTAACCAGAGAAGTGAAGACATAATTTACCGACCAACACTTCACTCCTGCGTGAAGGGTTTAGTTGTCTGGTATCAATCCAGTATTGCATTGATGCAAGGCTCCCCGGGCATGTTAAAAGGACCCACTTCATCGTCTATGTCTATGTCATGAGCGTAAGCCCCAGGTTTTTTTTATTTTTTATTTTTTTTTTTAAATACCTTGATCGTGACCATAGGTGACCCAAGACTTTGATCGTGACCTTGATCGTGACCATAGATAACCCATAGTAACCGATTGTTTGAGAAAACGATTAACAATGCATTCTTTTAATAGAAAATTAAAATAAATCGTATGAATTTAATGTTTGTAATTTGTTAAAGTTAACTTTGTTTAATATGTATTTATTTACTACCTTACACTATTTATTAATACTTAACTTTTATACATAAAAAGATCCCTTGAAAAATTAAAATATTCTATCATCATAAAATCTGGATCGATGTAAGGTTTTATCAGGTGTTAAAGTTAGAACAGGATTTTAACTCCTGTTAAACGTGATATTTATATTAAATACAGGAATCTTCAAGTAAACAAAATGATAACTTGTTGAAACAATTTATTTGAAACGAATTATATCTGATATTTGTTATTCAAGTCGTAATAAAAACTTGACTGATGTCTTTAGATTTTCTCGATTACTAATAACCTTCTCAACTTTTCCTCTTTTCGGCTACGTGACTGTATTGCTTAATCTACTCACGTCCTCTCTGATAGTTTGGACAAATTAATAACTTCTTTTTCATTATTCATCTTGATAATTCAAACCATTACTTATCACTCTAAAGTCTTAACAGAATAAAAATATTTCTTTTTGAATTAAATTTTATAATTTCTTTTAACTTTCTCGATTTAAATGCTTTTTAGTTCCCCTTATTAAAAAAATTAAAAATAAGCGTGGTGTCGTGGGACAAATACAAATTAAATACATTAAATATAAATTATAAAATCACACTGCCAAGTATGTACCTATACGTTGCTAACTACTTATACATGGTGGAGTTAGAAAAGAGACAAAAATAAAAGTAACATAATTGTTAGTACCTAGTGGAGTAAAATGCAAAATCAAAAGAAAATCATTATTTTTATCATTAAAGCAAACGTCTTACTATAAAAAAGTTTACCATGATGAGTTTATAGTTAAAGAGTATGTTTGTAGTTGGTAGGTTTGTAGTTTTCTACCTACCCGGCCTTCTAATGCAAAATATTATATCTCTTCCCTACTCTTAAAACGTCTACTTGTATCAGGTTTAAATTGTACATGCCTGTTTCAATTGTACTTTAGACTATGTGGTGTAAGATGTTTTATTAAAATCGTTACGTTAGAACGAAAGGTATCGGTAAAAACGTTGTTTTCTTTATTTTAAACGTTTAGATTCGCTTTAATAATTTTAACGATCTTTATCACTTCATAGCAGTGTCAGTGTTCGTTTTACTAAAAAAATAAATTTATTTACGCTTGGTTTTGTGACGGTGATTTTGGCAAGGGAAAACACAATTCAAGCACTGTTCCCACAATTTTATCAAATTTTTGAAAAAATAAATAAATAACATCGGACTTAACTTTCAGTCATGGACTTGTAATACATACTTAGGTAATGAACCTAGATATATAATAGATGCATGCGACGATAACACATACATAGTATGTGTTAAATCGTTAAGTTCATAACGCATTCTATTTTTTATTTAATAATGTAATCATCATATACAAAAATACATCAAGTCAATGTCACTCAATTAAATTAAATACACATCAGTTTTCCCCCCTAAATTTCGTGCCACGTATTTGGTCGGCATGCCTTCTATGGGTACGTCCTGTGTCATCTTCTTCGATGGTATAGTGTAACTGGCCTTGCCTAGCTTGCACCGTGCCAATCATCCATTTCGTCCCAGGGGTGTAACACCGGAACTGTACTCGGTCCCCAGGGTTAAAACAACGTCTTGGCCGTCTGGTATGGATTGCCTTACCTTCTTCGAAATGGTAATCTACCATAAGGTCAAGCTCAGTCCTCACATGTCTTCCAAACATTCGGTAGTAGGCTGATTCCCCTGTGGAGTTCGGGGTACTTCGGAGTTTTGTTAGCAATACATTTAGATGAGCCACATCATCCCCCGACTCCCCTTCCATAGCCTTCAGTCCTCTCTTCACTGTCTGGACGAATCGTTCAGCTTGCCCGTTTGTTGCGGGATGAAAAGGTGCTGTTCTTCTAGGGACTATCCCGTATTTTTGGAGAAAGGTAACAAATTCCCCTGAAGTAAACTGGGTCCCATTATCAGAGACCAGTACCCGCGGTAATCCAAATATTGAAAATAATCCTTGAAGTGTCTTGATGCACCATGTAGACGTCGTATTCTTTGTCGGTATGACCTCTACCCACTTAGTATAGGCATCCACTACTATAAAAAAATACTTATTTTTAATTGGTCCTGCGAAATCAACATGCACTCTGTGCCACGGTTCTGGTGGTAGTTCCCATGGGTGAACTTCTTCTTTCCGAGGCGCGTTCTGATTAAGGCAGCATCTTTTGCATTTTCTCACTATTTCTTCTATATCCTGGTCAATTTTCCCCCAATAGCAATAGCTTCTAGCTAACATCTTCATTTTTGTCATGCCGATATGGCCCTTATGCAATTCTTTAAGTACATATTTCTGTAAGGTTTGAGGGATTACTACCCTCATTCCTTTAAATATACAACCAAACTGTAAAGAAAATTCGTTATCTTGTAATCCTAACTTTTTTAAAGTCTGCCCCTTCAATAATTTTTCTAACACTAGTTTCAGGGATGGATCTTGAGCTGTATGTTCTGCTATTTGTTTCTGATTAACCGGCAAGATTTCGATCTGTGCCATTTGAAATTTTGTGCACTTATCCATGAATTCTTTACTACTAATTTGAACTGGAAAACGGGAAAGAAAATCTGCGTTGGAGTGCTCAGTAGTTCTCCTAAATTGTATGTCGTAATCAAATCCGGAAAGAAAATGCGCGTAATTAAAAATTCTTGTAGCCGAAATTGTAGGTAATGTTCGGTGTGGATTAAAAATTGAAATAAGTGGTTTATGGTCAGTCTGTAAGATAAATTTCCGTCCATATAAATAGGGATAAAATTTCTTTAGGCCCCAGTATATCGCAGTTGCTTCCTTGTCCAGCTGGCTGTAGTGTTTTTCACATTCTGTCAGTGTTCTGGAGGCAAAAGCTATGGGTCTCTCCGTCCCATCACTGAAGCGATGCGATATGACTGCACCTAGGCCGACTGGTGAAGCATCTGTTGCCAATACAATCGGCAAGTCCTTATTGAAGTGTGTCAATATTTTGTCACTGATTATTTCTTCCTTTACTTTTTTAAAACTTTTCTCGCATTCATCGGTCCACTTGTAGGGTACATCTTTTCGTAAAAGCTTGTTTAAGGGGTGAAGTATTGTTGCCAAATTGGGAATGAATTTATTGTAATAGTTGGCCATGCCGAGAAATGATCTTAATTTTGATGTGTTTTCCGGTCTTGCCGCCTTTGAGATGGCTTCCATTTTTTCTGTTGTTTTATGCAGCCCCTTATCGTCAATAATATGACCAAGGTACTTCACGCTTCTCTGGAAAAATTTACACTTGTCCCTGTTGAGTCTTATGTTATGCTGTCTCATTCTTGTGAATACTTGTCTTAGTCTGTCTAATGTTTCATCGAAGGTAGCTCCTTGAATTAGTATGTCGTCAAAAAAACTTAGAACGCCTTGTATGTCTGATAAGAGTCTACTCATGAATTGGTTCCACTTAGATGGGGCAACTTTCACCCCAAACATCAACCTGTTTACTTTAAACTGTCCGAGATGCGTGCTGAGAGTCTGCATTTTTGCGCTGTCTTCATCCATGTCCATATGAAGATAAGCGTTACTTATGTCCAGTGAACAAAAAAATTTTCCTCCGTTCATCTGTGAAAATATGTCCTCAATTACCGGAATTGGGAAATTTTCATTTTCGATTACCCTGTTGAGAGTCACTTTGTAGTCCGCGCAAAGACGAACTGTACCATTAGGTTTCCTTACCGGCACGATTGGTGTTCCCCATTCACAGTTGTCAATTTTTGTAATGATGCCATTTTTTTCAAGTCTTCCAAGTTCCTTGCTGCTTTCTTCTTTTAGAGCGTATGGTACTGGACGTGGTTTTACAAAAATTGGAGTTGTCCCGTCTTTTAATCGATGTTTACACTTGAAATTTGGAATTTGTCCTATGTCTGTCTTGAAAATGTCGTTAAAGTCGTGAAGTAATTCGTCTAGTTTGTTTCTTGTTCCAACTGATTCTACTAATTTAATTTCGGACCAATCTAAATTCACATCTCTTATCCATTCACGTCCAAATATCGGGGTCACGTCTTTATCAATCACATAAAGTTTCCCATGGAATGTATTGTTCAAGTAAGTAATTTTTACAAATGTGACTCATATGTTTAATAAGTTCTCCCGTGTATGTCTTCATTCGAACGGGTGTAAAATGTAATTTATTAGAAATTTTTAATTTTTTAAAATCACTAAGAGATATACTACTTAAGGCTGCTCCCGTATCAACTTCCATGTTAATTGGATTGCCTTCTATCTTCAGGTTCACCATGAATTTCCCCGTCCTTTCACAAGATATTAAATTAATTTCCTCACATAAATCGTCTACTTCCGATAAACAATCTTCAAACTGGTTTGTATTTTGGTTTCTTGATCCTTTTTGATATAATTTTCTGTCCGTTGTATCTATATTTTGTGACTGACACACTCGTGCAATATGTCCCTTTTTTCCGCATTTCCTGCAGTCAGCCGTTGCAAATTTACACTTGTTAGCCCTATGTTCACTAACCCCACATCGGTAACAACGACCACGTAAATTGTCAAAGTTAGTAGGTGGTCTTGTTTTAATTTCATTAGCCCGTCTTGGAGAAGTCCTATTTGTTTTCACCTGATCTATTCCTACCTCACTTGTACTCGGAGTCATCAGTACCGTCTCTTTCTTAGCTAGTTCTATACTGTTTGCAATTTGCACCATATCTATGAATGACAAGTCTCTGTTCTCCTGAAGCAACTTAGTCCTGATTTCTGCGTCTTTAATTCCCCTTATAAACTGTACTTTTAAAAATGTTTCAGCCACAGACTTACCGCATTCACATTGGAACTTGCAGTTCACTGAAAGTTTCCTTAGCTCAGCTGAAAATTCTGACACGGATTCTTCCACTTGTTGTGTCCTCGAAATGAATTTATGGTGTAAGGCCCAAACACTGGGCTGCGGCTCTGTATATTTTTGTAAGGTCGTCACTAAACATTCGTACGTCTTTTGTCGAGGATCATCTGGGGCTATTAAGTCGTGTAATTTTTGATGTAACTGTGGTGTCAGTGCGTGGAGTAAGATGTAGGTTTTCATTGAAGGATCTTCAATTCTTTTAAGGTGCATAAAAACCTCTAATCGTTTAGTAAAATTTGAAAATCTTTCTTCTTCAGTATACGGGACAAAGTTTAAGTTGGTCGCCAAAGCAAATGTAGTTTTCTCTGTTACTGTTGAATTGTTTAGTTTTTGCCCTGTATGGTGTTCAGCAGTCGTTGCTTGCAATTTAAATTTAAAAAGCTTTTGTTTTATTCTTAAATAAATTTCTAATGTATCTGATCTGTAATTTAATTCTTGTTCTATTTCCTCCGCTTCGGCCAATTCGTCTACCTTGTCCTGTGCTTGTTCGTAATTGTTCCACAATTTCTCTAATACTTCTAAACTAGCAGAGGCATTTGCAGCTGTTAATTCAGCAACTGCTAATTCACATTCACGTAAGTTGCCAAATCTTGTAATCTGGCCCTTGGCTGCACTCCTCTTCTTCTTTAGTAGTTCCATGTTTTGTGCCATTTTCCTTTTTATCTCGTCGCCACTGTTAAATCGTTAAGTTCATAACGCATTCTATTTTTTATTTAATAATGTAATCATCATATACAAAAATACATCAAGTCAATGTCACTCAATTAAATTAAATACACATCAGTATGTATTATGTATGTCCACGACTCCTGGCTTAAAATCTATTAAATATTATTGAATGTCTATCTTAACCCAGTTAAAATCGTCTGAAATTCGATAATTTTAAATGCAGAGCATTATCCATTTAATTCAAAAGTTTCTCGAATGTTTTTAGTTGGAACTAGTTGGAGAGATATTGCATTTCTATTATAATTTATTAGAAAACTTGAATCGATATGGCTGTACCTACTCGAAGTAGAAAACTTGAACAACTTTTCTACTTAAATACTAGTCGGATTCCAAGGAAAACAGTTAAATTTAATCTGGGTCTTTCCTAAATGTAAGAAAATGAAAAAGGGGAACAAGTTTAAAATTGAACAGAATTTATCTTAAAGTTTACCTTTCCGTTTTTAGGAAGAAACTAAAACGCATTTTTTACAGCTTGCTACACGTGAAAAAGTGATAACGACTTTGATAAGAAATATAGAAAATATCCAATTTTAATGCAAAAGTTATTATTTATTAATTTAACCATGATTTAATTATGTTCCAGGTAATTTAAACTGCGACACATCTTGCGGTTGAAGGTACGTTTGATTCGTTAAAAGTTTGTTTGTTTTACTTCTCCAAAGTGCCGCAACTTAAAATTACTTGGCAAACTCATAATTGTCGTGGCAATCGTATAAAAAAATAAACTTATGTATTGTGTAAACTGGGCTTCATATTTCTTTCTAAATACCCTTTTAAGGGTTTCGTCGGTAAAACCAATAAAAAAACCATGTGTCTGTCTGACTGTCACTCTTTACGGTTTCAATACCTTTTGAATTTAAAGAGATAAAAAGTTGAAAATGCCCAGTATTAAAGATCGTTTTGACGCGCACAGAGGAAAAATATAGTGAACTAAAAATTATCAGCTCTGTTCAAATCCAAAATTCAAATAATCCATTTCCCGCAAAAAAAAAAAAAAAAAAAAAAAAACCCTTTTCCCCAAAAAAAAAAAAAAAAAAAAAAAAAGTCTAAATAGTAAGAGGTAGTATAACATCGGTGTAATTTTCACTTTTTTAAGTGGTTGGAAATTGGCTTAAAATTGATTACAGAATTATTATCTCACAAAAAAGAAAAAAGATAATTACAAGCATGTAAAAATAGGCATGTTAGTAGGTATTAAATGTAAAGGTATCCTAAACTAATGGTAATAATATTATTGTTGATAAGGTTTAGGATTTAGATCTGTTAGTTGAGGACATGGCGTCACAAGGTTTTTGTTGTTTAAAGGCGGTGCCGAATCGTAAATCTCGAATCACTGCCTCCATGTAATCCATCAACATCTGGCAATTTATCTCTCGAGCCATTCTTTTACATCTTCTCCTTTCTCACTGTGTTGAATCCTTTGATTCCACTATCTCTTCTTTGTGCTTTGATTAGCTCGTTCTACCCAGTCTTTTGTACATACGGATTCACTGAGCCAGGATAGCATTACGTTCCTGCTAGATTCGATAGAAAACCCATTTACAATGGGTTGTGAAAAATTGTCGTTTAGATTGAGACATCGCTTGTTGTCTCTTACTTTGTACCAACTTGTACAAGATTAAGATTTATTTCATTGTGATTAAACCTTAGATACGTCGTTGCTCTCTTTTATTCTCCCATTTTTTTTGGTTGTCACTAAATTTCACTACAAATTTACTCTTGGTGAGATAGAAGAACAAAATTTACCAGTTTATTATTTAATAAAATGGCGTTGGAACAGTCCAAGGAAGTTTTGCACAACGACACAAGCAGCTATCATTTGTGCTAAAAGTTTTTCTTGGGAATTAATGGGTGTCTCGAAGAAGACTTTATACAATGTCCTCAACAAGAAAGACAAGCTGATCAAGTGGGCCAACGATTAGGGCCAAGGCCAATCCAGTGGTACCAAAAAAAAAAAAAAAAAAAATGGTTAAGAAACTAGTGGAGATCCACAGAAAAGTGATCAGGACACCCATCACGTTGAAACCACACACAGGACATTATGGCTCATTTCATTTCCTTCGGAAAAAGTTCACTCTTTCTCCCTTCTGGAAATAAAACTCTTGTACACCCTAGTGACTAAACGGATCATTGCCGGACATGGATTTATTGAAAACACATTACACTGTTTTGGTTTTGGTATCCTCTACAGCCCTTTATCGGTTTTATGTTTGTGCAAGGGTTTATGGACATGTACCTGTATAGATTAATTGATCGCAAAAGAGATTACATTAATATGGGTCCATCTGTAGGCTATTTTGACACAAATTATCTGAACTGAATAAACATCGGATTAGTATGTACTTTGAAACGTATAGTTTTTAATAAGAAGTTTGAAATTACGTACAATTTAAATTTAAATTTTTAAGTTTTTTTTCTTACTACCGAAAGATTAAATTTTAAATAATTCAAATTACAATTATCAATAACTACGGGAGACATACAGAGAAAAATAGACCCCCGCACCGGGACTATTTTTCTCTGTATGTCTCCCGTAGTTATTGATAATTGTAATTTGAATTATGCACAATTTAAATATCAGTAAAATAGGACGAAGTAGCAATTAAGATAGTAGTGATGGCAAAAATGTTGGGTGACAAACAGACACGTGAACGAAGCTTGACACATGTCATATAGGCATATTTGAAATCAATCATCAAAATCAATTTCAATAAAATCGGACCATTAGTTTTAAAAATATGGCCGTTTACAAAAATGTCGATGGACAGAACAAGACCAAAAATATTCCTTAATTACTGGAGATATTTTGAATTTGGACAAAAATAAAACATTTGTTCTTCAGAATGTTCACAATACCTCATAAGCAAAACTATTTTCAAGTAATTCTTGATAAGTTTCCTTGAAACTTTGGGTGTGCTTATTAGATGATATAGATATATTTGAATGATAAAATAACTATATTGAGTTTAACTTACCTTGTATTTTAGCTTTTGTAAATAATAAATAGTTGGCTTAATATTCACTGCTGATCGATCTAGTTCGGTATGAAGACAATTTATTCCGGTAAATGTCACAGGTTGTGCAAAACCTGTACCTCTTCATTCTAGTAAAGTAACTAAATTATTTAAGGTTCCAGCTTTTTGTTCTATTATAATTTGATACAATGCTATAATTTACATAAGACATTGTTAAGACCTTATTGTTAAGTACTTCAAATAACATTGTAAAATTATTAAAATTAATATCTCTTATAGTGAAAATTCATGATTAGTCTTTTACCGACAAATTTAAAACCTTCGTTTTAATTTTAAAAATTGCACATTAAATTAAATTAAAAACTCAACTTGAGCGGATTTATTAAAATAAAACCAACCAGCTTTAGTTAAAATTAAAAATAATGAATGGATCTTGGTATTTGAGTTAATACAAATAGAGAAAAAAAAAACTTTCTATTTTAAATACTCTTTTAAAAAAATGATTAACTCATTTTTTTTTTTTTGGTTTTCTTAAAGCTTAAAAACTTATTAAGCTTTTATTTTCCTCCTTTTCTTTCTATTTTCCTACTCTTTTTTTTTTTTTTTTTTTTTTTTTTTTTTTTACAATAAAGAGACTTTGAGAAGGGAAATATTAAAAGCAAAGAGATTAGTTCCTCAATGTATTTTCTTTAACACCATTAAAGCAGTAGATTTTATATTATCTTAAGGTTTTAATATTTCAAGACAAATTATTAAAAAAAAAAAAAAAGCGAAAAAAGGCATTGCTCTATTTTAAATTTACTAAAGTTTTTCCTTTTCTAAACCCATGATTAGGACAAAATACCTTTCTCTATTATTAATAATGTTTTTAGGATTTAATAAAATATTGGGTTTAACAAGGGTAGAGACAAGCGGGAGGGGGGGGGGGGGGAAAGAGAAGAGTAACTGAACTGTGTGCTAGAAAGGGATGGAGAAAAATGTGGGTAAAAGAGAATTTGTTCCTTTCTTTTTTGAAACCTTTTCTGTATTACAAATCATCTTTATGATACAGTTGCCCCGTGGTTACACGTACCCTTAATAGAGGGTCATGAGTTCGAATACGAGGGGCCACGTTTAATTTTTCTATTTATTTAACTATTGTTACTTGATTGATTAGTATGCTGTGTTCAAGCAATCCTTTAATAAGAAGGACAGCTTCCTTTTTTATTTATTTATTTTTATTTTTTAAATAAAGTGTTTCTCTTCGAAGATAACCCCATGAAATCAGTAATTTAAATTTGATTAAACATGAAAATTTGTTCTTTCGACTTTTCTTTGCATAGACGTTTACAGTCACTTAGTCAGTTGTTCAACTAAAATTTCACAAAGGGCGGCTTTGACACCGATAGTGAGCATAGCTATTAAGCAGTGAAGTAATTGGACAGCAGCCGCCTTCTGTGGATACTCGTGAAAGTTATTTATTTTTAAGTTTTTCCTTTCTTATTTTATCTTCGAAAGCGAGTAGAGGTCGCAGCCCTCCAGTGGATAAAAATAAATTGGCTAAGTATGTGCTTTCAACCCACTCAAAGGGTCTGAAGGTATTTTAACAAATCGGATGAGATCGTAAACCAGCATCATAAGCCAAGATGTACCTATCAAGATGGCGGCCATATGAAGTTTGTTAAGCCATATCTTTTGGACCATTTATTATAATGCCTTGAAACTAACTTGCATTTTTATTGTTCAAACGCAATGTTCCAAAGATAATAAATGAGGGATTTTTTTCTCACAAAATATGCGACGAGCGACGTATGGAAAATGCCTTAAAGAACCGTTCTTTTGTTTCTTTGACAAAGAATAGCAATGAATTTTTCGTTGATTTATGAAATAAATAAATAAAAATGACTCCAGTGATAGTCGCTGGCACAAAATTATTACACTTTACATGTTAACAGTCGTTCAGCTAGGAAAACGGAAACATGCAAACTCAGAAAAGGAGTACTCAAGCGATAGCCGCCACGCCACTTTCGCCTGAGCGTCGTCTATCACTAGAGTCGCGTCTAAGAAAATAAAGATTAAAACAAGTTGTAACGGACATTTTATTTTTTATGTTAAGCTACTTTTTTACCAGGTGCCTCACTTTGAAATCTATCTTTATGTATCTACTCATGTGGCTAATCACTCAGAGATAGTAAGTAAGGAAGGTATGTGCCACACTAATTCCAAGACATATTTTATTTTGGTTAAATGACCAGATGGAACTTACTTTCAGAACGTACCTCATACATTGAAATATTATGTATCAATCGTTAAATTGTTTTTCTAAGAACTCTTGCTCTAAGGTAAAATGGTGCAATGTTTTTCGAGTAATATATTAAAGAAAGATTTTGGTTGAGTTGCAAATGGCATGTCAAAAAATAAAATTTAAATAAAATCTTCTATAATTATAGATTTTGTCCTAGTCATTATAAAATAATAATTTCATAAGAACTACTGTTCTCTAAGAAAACTAACTTTGAGCAAACAATGTTTTTAGAGTAATAGATTAAAAAAAGATTTTGGTTGAGGGGCAAATAGCATGTCAAAAAATGCAATTTTGAATAAAATCTACTATAATTATAGATCTTGACCTAGTCTTTATAAAGAAACAATATCACAAGAACTACTGTTATCTAAAAAAAAAACCTTAAGCAAACAATTCGTAATCTTTCACAATCTATTTTCGTTATTAACTAAGTACTATAAAACTATTTTTAACTAAATCTCTCAAAATTGCTGCCATTTCCTTTAAAAATCCTTTTTTTTTATCGAACCTGCAATTTCTTACTTCATTTTTCGGTCATACTGTACAGTGCATGCTTAAAAAAAATAAAAAAAAATTATAGAGTTAGACGGTTGCATGCAATAGGGTGTCAAGTAGTTGCAAAATGCGAGTTCTAGGGTCGATAGCTTCATGTTGCCCAAACAGCGCCTTTAGAACTCTATAAAACATATATTTCTCTCCCTTTTAAATATTTACTCCGTTTTGAACTCCTTCAAAAAAATAATTATTGTTCTCCCGTAAAACACGCTCAGCAATGATTTACTAGACGATAACTTAAAAAAAAAAGGAATTAAATATATGAACCGTAAAATAAAATACACAAGAAAATAATTAATACTTTATCAACTACGATATGTACAATCTAATTTTGATTTTTAAAAATGCAATATTATGTTTAGCAAACGTAGGTAATAAGGGGGGGGAGGGCGTTTTTGATACTATATTAAAAGAACAAAATAATTATAGAGAAATGATAATCTAAGATATTCACAGCATATTATATTACATTTTTGCATTAATACATAATTTTAAAAACCGATCAATCGGTACAACGGCTCAGTAAAACTTAGTCTTACTTATTCATATGTATATTAATACAAGCATCACTATCCTCGTGGAGCACGAGGTAAATTGTAGGTTTGTTCAGGTAATATTTATTATTTATTACGCAGTAAATATCAGTAAAATAAATAAATAAATATCAAGTAAATATTTAATGCTTTTGTTTTAATTTGTTGTTGTTTTTAATTCACTACACAGAAAGCTGAAATTTTTACAGAATTTAATACATTTGCCAATTAAAAACACTTTATTATATGCCAATTATGTACTCAAAAAACTACCAAGTACTACTTTAGTAACTAAAGTACTAATAGTTTTTATCTCCAGTAGGGTAAAAAAGTTATGATTTTGAATTAGTTTAGAGGGACTAAAGCAGGTCTTTTCTTCCCTGAATCAAAAAGTAGGGAGAAAAAGTAAAAAGTATGGCGAAAATGTAAAGTTGGGCGAAAAAGTAAAGATTGCAACTTAATTATTTTATAAATAGTAGAAAATGAATGGTTAATGTAACGAAGATGTTGAAATCAGGTTGGCGTCACTGCTTTTATGACCAGGTTTATCAGTGTTTATAACCTGCATCTAAGTAACCTTCTATTTGAGTTTAATTCCAATTCTTATTTGTTTTTAATACTGAATCTCTAATATCTGCTATTAAAAGTGTTAATAATTATTGTTATTTATTAATATAATAAATAAAACTGTGAAATGAACGAATGTGTATTTACTTCCTACAGGAGATAAAATATTGTATTTACCTCGTGAGTAAAGTGCCATTATTACCTTCGCGATAATTATCTCCCTCGGCTTCGCTTCAGGAGCTAATTAGCGTTATTCCCTTGGCTACTCCTCGGGAATTAAAAAGTCTAATTCCCTCGGCTTCGCCTCGGGATTTAGGAACATGGTTCCTTCGGCTTCGCCTCAAGAATCAACTTTTTCGCTCAGGGAATAATGGCTTACTTTACTCCCTAGGTGCATAAATAACTATTACCTTCTCAGAATCGTACTATATAATAAGAGAATAAAATATAATGGCCCTAAAGTTCTATTTACACGTTGGATATTAAACTAATGGAACAATTTAAGTTAAATTTGGCATACATATAAATACCCTAAGGCGAAATCAATAAATTTATTTTAGCTCCAAATTTAGGGGTGCTACCCTCAACAAGTCTGTAAAAGCATGAAACAATTATTTCTCTATAATGGTTACAACGATTTTGAATAAAAAGCTGTATTTTGTATTCCATTTAAAGAAGGATTCAACTATATGTCGTTTTTCCGGGAAAAATCTGAGCTAAATGTTAGCTTGAACATGTAAAACGTAGTGTAAACAATCACCTGTTGAATACATTTTCAATTAAGTTAGATATTATCAGATTTAAATTAAACTCTACTATGTAATGTGAGAAGTTTCGTTTCAGTTTGTCCTACCTATTTTTTTTTATTTTTTATTACCATTATTTTATTAATTTATTTTAATAGCGAATTTTCGAAAAAAAATTAAGCTATTGCAATGGCTTCAAAATTTTTGTAATGCGAATTTTTGAAATTTATTTCCATGGAAGTCCGTTTTAGACCATTCTGAATCGAATCCTAAAATTTAACACTTTTTTATGTATATATATGTAATATATGTATATATATGTGTCACTCTAGACGATATCTCACCATAGGATGCACTTAAGAAATCCAAACAAATTTTAAAATGTCAGTAATATCAAAGGAAAGGATGAGTTCGTTGGCCAGAATTTTTGGACTTCATGAAGGGGTTTTGACTATTTAGGGTCAAAAATAGCATAAAAACTTTTTTATTTTATTTTATTTTTTTTTACCCCCTGTCATATGAAAATATGATAAAAGTGTACATAACAACAATATCTGTACTCTTAAAGAGCTTTCAAACGATATGCATCTTGAAGGATAAATACTATTTTGACTTTGTACCCCGTACCCGTGTGTACAAAAAAAAAGATTTTTTTTTTCACCCATCTAAATTCTAAGCCAATAATACGCAGATTTCGTTAAAAATGCGCTCATTAAGTCATGGTGCATGACTGGACTTTTTCAAATTAGCAACCGCAAATGTTATGTAAATTTTTAAAGCGTGTTGTATATAATTAATAGAGAGTTTAAATAAGACGTATTTTTGATAGTCGTAATACTTTAATTTTAACGTCATAACAAAATGTCGTATGTTTTTATAATTGAGTTTAAGTAATACGTATCAAAAGACGTAGTGAAGTATTTTTTGTTTTTGACAGTTTTCTTTTAAATTTGTCGTATTTTAGAAAATAAACACAAATAACGTAACGAAATAAAGTAAAAAATCACAGGGAAGTACTTAGTCCAAGTACTTTTAAGGGTTTTGTAGATGAGTAAGCATACCAAAATTATTATTGAGAAATGATA
>KZ653570.1:19527-31008 GCA_001010745.2 Gerris buenoi | reverse complement strand
TAAAATAAATCCTACCGCGGGTTTCCGCAAGCCGAGCGAATTTCCATTGGAAATTTGTAGTTCAATTTTGTGCAGTTTAAACTTCTTTTAAACTACTACAATTATACAAATACTACAAATTTCCAATGGAAATTCGCTCGGCTTGCGGGAACCCGCGGTAGGATTTATTTTATCTTTATGGGAACCGACTGTGTAGGTTCAGAAACACCCTTAATCTATAGCCTGTGTCACGCTTGTTTTTCAAACAGGTATCTGGTTTTCCATCATAATTCTGAATTATGTTGTCTATAAAAGGTTGTTTGAATTGCTGGGGATGTTTACTTTCTTTGGTTTATAACCTTTAGTGTCGTTTAGTCAATGATCACATGGTATATGGGCATGCCTCATTCTATGAAGAATAGGCTTTAAATGGAAGTTTTATCTAAACCGTTCACAACTAAGCAATGTGTTGTTAGTTAAATAGGTTATGGTTTACATGAGATTTTTTGTACCACGCGGTGAAAAATATAGTGTACTTAAAATAAATGATAAGACTAATTTAAAAAAATCCCTGAATAGACCCACAAAACATGCAAATATTGTAGTGTTTTTGGTTTAATAAATGATTAGACGTACCATTTGATTTTTAGTGTTGTTTTACAGTCATAGCTCTTTATATTTACTAACGACATTCATAAATATTTTGCACTATAAATGGAGTTTTTAAATTATAACATCCTGTTATAAAATAAAATAAATACAATCCTTCAGTGATTTTGTTGTTTCTATCGACTGCATCGCTTAAGATGTGACAACTAATCTATTTCATTATGACTTACTTATTATTAATTGCATATATCTCATTTCTCCAACACAATGTTGGCTTAACCATTTCACTTTGAAATACGTAGGTATATGGAAGTATTTATTGCAATAGCACGAAAATTCGATTTGGATATTTTGTTGGATTTACACGTTTTGGGGTCCCTTGAGTCCATTAAGTAGTTACTAAAAAAATGTCTGCTTATCGTCTGTACTTATCTGTCTTATGTAGTACGTGCAGACGAGTGGAGCCAAAATTACTGGGCCAATTCCAAAAGAAATGTGGCATACATGTTCAGACAAATCAAACCCTGACACAATTCGAGAAAATAATTTTAGCCCTAAATTTAGGGGGCGCTAAGAACAACATTTTATCTCTTGGGATGAAAATGCGACTGTGAATTTTCCAACACTGAATGAAGTTATTCTCAAAATCGATCTTTTTCTTTTTTTTTTAATCAAACATCAAAGAGAAAGTATTGTAATGTTGCATTGAGATTAGGATTAGCCCTTTTTCTCCAAAATTTTCTCGGCTTTTACAGTAAAAATATGGAAATACTTAGTACAGTTGTTGGGGGGTCACTGGCAGATTTAACACTTCCTAATATACCAGGTATATAGAGGAAATTTTATACTGTCGTACAAATTTTTATTGATTTTTGAAAATTTTGATAAATTTATTTTTTAAGAATGATTAATTTAATTTAATTAAAGTCCTACACATTTTATCCCGTTAGCTATCCAAATCGGCTTGAATACATTTTATTTTTCATATTCAGTAAGCATAGTCTATTTATATGCTAAAATCATCATAGATGCCTGATGATTTCCGGAAAAAATCACACATTATATAAATGCAATGAGCAATAGAAAACGAGTTGATTCAAGCACTGAATGGCCACTCATAAGATACATTTTTTCACCTAATTTAAAAATTCTCTAACAAAATTAGTTTCAGATACGACGGAACAGTTTTGGTAACATTTATTTTTATGTTCTCCTATTTTGAAATATCTCTTATTATACTTTAATTTATTCTTGTGTGGACCATTCGTCCAGCTTTGTGTTACACTAAAACTTCGATTTTATTTTCTTTGTACGTATTTACTTACATAACTCTTTTTTTCTGTATAACAGATCTATGTTTAGAGAAAAAAAGATTAAAGGTCACAGAATAGAATCTTGTATAAAACTTGTTTTTATATTGAAAACTCCCATTTTACATTGAGTGTTTTGCCAATAATATTGACGTTATGTACCTTACACGAGACTTGACTGAGGATAAAAAAACATGTTTGGTTGAAAAATATCAGAGCTTGTAAAAGTGAGATAAAAAACCTCTTATATGTGAGGCGGAGTGAAATGATCTTCTTTTAAACGCAGTAAATAGTTCAACTACCGCATAAAAGGTGAGAGACAGAAGGGAAACAACTCCATGATAAGATGGTTAAATCGGTATAAGTGATAAGGTTAAACTAGAGGAAATATACTCTTATCACGTGGAAGTTAACAAGTGAAATCTTATCACGATGGTGGTGAGTGGTGAGAGAAGAGTGAGAGCGTAGGTCTCTTATGTTAGAGATCCTAACATAATCATCTTTATTCAGGGAGGCTTAAGTACGAAAAAAAGCTTCCCTTGGAAGCACCGCAACCTTTAGATAGAAAATTTTCTCGCATTACCTGCAGGTGTGGGTTATAGCGTATGCTTTGCCTTTGAACAGTAAAAATATAAAAAGCACTTTATTCTTTTTTTTCCACCCTCACCTTATTTTAATATTGGAATAAGATTATCCGCTTCCTAGTTATAGTTGTTGTTTCTTTAAAAATAGGTTGGTTCTAGTCTGTAGGTTCAAATAGCATGGTAATCCTGTTAGGGGATATAATTATTATTGTAATGCAGGATAACTTTATCCTTGACTCCATGATAAGATGGTGACCTGATGATGATGAGTTTTAGATTTATAGGTAGTCGGGAATTGAGTCAAAAATTAATTACAAAATTTCGAACTAAATTGTTAAAATTGTTTTGTTCCATATTTTTTATTAAGCTTTCAACCGTCGAGTTTGAATAGACTTGTACTAGTAGTGATCAGTATAAAACTTAGTTACGATTGTTATTTAAGGGCCCAAACTGGAAAATCTTTATTTTCCAATAATCTTTATTATCTATACGAGCTAAAATGGCTGAATTGTCCCAAGCTGGTGTAGAGTAAAAAATAAATTGGAAAATATTAAGGATTTGTAAAAGGGGGTGATTTTCAAATTTCACATTTGGAATAGAGAAAAGGCCTCTTTTTATAGACACAAATGGAAATACACAGGTCAAAGTTTTAATGAGCCTGTATGAGACTGCTTAATTTTAGTAGTAATATCAGATAGGGATTGCATATTTCATATTCTATTTCATTTATTTCTCTCAAGAGTAAAGGTTTCAGAAATAGACTTTTTTTTGAAAATCGTTATAATATTCATATGGAATTTCAATCTATTTTCGCCTTAAATCAGGTCGGTCTTTCTGCAAATATAATTGAAACTACATATATTCTCTCTTTTTTTTTTACATCATAGTTTTATTTTATGGTATTTTTTTTTGTCCTAAACCTAAAACTAATTCGTCAAGAGATAGGGATTATTTATCGAGTAACATTAATTTTAGTTTATATCTAGTTTGATTTGTTTATTGATTTCTTTCCAACATTCGTAATAATCCGATTTATATTAATATTTTTTATCTGTAAACTTTTTTGTTTTTAAGTGAGCCCAAAAAAAGTGGATTTATAAAAATAATCTTTTTGTCATCTGTAGTCTATGTAGACGAATGGAGACCAAAGAACTAGTATACAACGTCAAATCGATAAATTTAGCGTCTTTACCCTCTAAAAACTTTGGGAAAATTTTGTAAAAATAATGTTTATCAAAGGCGGATTTTGATATAAGAAGTTCTAAAATATAGTCCATACACAGGCCAGTTACATATTATATAGTAATTGTATAGCTCAGGTATTCATATTTTCATATTACAGGTACAATGAGTATCTTTTATATAATCGAGTAGTGTCCTGACAACGGCGACGGCGACGGCAACGGCGACGGGCGACGACGCACCTCTAATCTTTTATATAATCGAGTAGTGTCTCGACAACGGCGACGGGCGACGCACCTCTAAATGATTTATGACGTTAAAAATTGATGAGCTAAAACCTAGTTTTGAACCAGTGACCTCCAGCGTATGAAGCCAATGCTCTACCACTGAGCTACCATTGACACTGAATATCCAGGCCTAAACCTTTCTATTTAAACAGTATATTATTTTAAACCTTCCTATAAACAGTATATTATATGAAGTATAATTGGACAGCGCGAGACTCATTCATTATAAATATAACTAATTATGTCTTATCTCTTTTTCTTTGAATGAAATTAATAAGAAATAACTAGACATCACGTGACTCTTTCTGTTTAAGTATAATTGGACAAAGCGACTCATTTTTTTAAATATAACTAATTATCGCTCACCTCTTTTTTTCAACTATATTTATTCTGCCCGTTGCCACGGGCCTAACGGCTAGTTTGAAATAGTCTGTCAACTAGTGTGGCACATAGCTTTCTATAAATTCCTTCGTTCTATTTAATAAACTTTAATGATGTTATAAATTTTCCCCACAGTTTTTAAATCTGTCAATTTTTTTTTTTTTATCTTTTTCATGAATTAAATGATCAATTTGGCAAAATTTAAAGAGAGCTGACAGTTGAAATTCATCTAGGGCAATATGGGGGCTACTTTCGACAAACTATCTAATTTTCATTAAAATCAGATAAGATCTTTTGAAGACATATGTGAGTAAATAAANAAGGTTAATTGGTGAGTACCAGTGTGGTTTTCGTAGAAATCGCTCAACTACGGACCAAATCTTTACTATAAGGCAAATTCTGGAAAAATGTTATGAGTTTAATGTGGATGTTCACCAACTGTATATCGACTTCAAAAAAGCGTACGATAGTGTCATCAGAGGAAAGCTTCGAGAAACCTTAAGTGATTTTGAAATACCATCCAAGCTAATTAGATTAGTTATGCTTACCTTAAAGCGGACAAGCGGCAAAGTGAAAATTGATGGTCAATTGTCAGATTCCTTTGAGATCAACCAAGGTCTAAGGCAAGGTGACGTCTTATCTACTCTGCTCTTTAACCTGGTGTTGGAGCGAGCCATTAGAAGGATCCCAGCGAACCCCGGTGGAACTCTATTTAATAGACAGTTACAAACTCTTGCTTTTGCTGATGATGTGGGGTTGATAGCAAGATCAAAAAGGCCACTGCAAGAGGGCTATGAAGAGCTTAAGCAAGCAGCACGGGAAGTAGGCCTAGAGATCAACAAGGATAAGACAGAGTACATGTTGAGGACTCGAAGAGACAATATACCCCCCGCACAGGTGGAACTAGGCGAAGATGGCTTCAGAAATTCCAATAAGTTAAAATATCTCGGATCAATATTAACTAGTGATAATAGTGTTACCCAGGAGATACAAACTGATTAGCAGCAGGTAATAGGAGCTATTTTTCACTCCTGAGGGTAATGAAAAGCGGTATTATTAGCCGAGATTCTAAAATTCGAGTTTACCTTACCATTATTAGACCAGTTGTTCTCTATGGCTCGGAGACATGGACATTGACCAACAGAGATGAAGAACTGCTACGGCGCTGGGAAAGGAAGGTTGTACGACGCATTTATGGACCAGTGTGTGAAGAGGGTCAATGGAGAATGCGTTTCAACAGGGAATTGTATGATATGTATAGTAGACCGGATACTGTTTGTGAAATCCGTAAAGGAAGGTTGAGATGGTTGGGCCACGTGGAGAGAATGCCGGAAGGAAGAGCTCCTAAGAAAGTCTATAAAGGAAATCCAGGAGGAAGAAGGTTAAGAGGGCGCCCAAGACTTCGGTGGAACGACCAAGTTGAGGACGACCTCCGACGCCTGGGAGTAAGAAGACTGTGGCCCAGGATAGAGATCTCTGGAAGCAAACTGTGCTGCAGGTCCAGGCTCTTCGAGAGCTGTTGTAGCACCAGGGATGATGATGATGATGGAGATTTACCTATAGATAGTCACAATTATAAAGAACTAGCTGGATACCCGTGCTTCGCTACGGAGTGTCATTTTCATTTGATAAGTTTATAAACTATCATCGAGAAACATTTAAATTATTTTACTATGATAGAATATCTAGATTTTATCCCTCCCACTTTATTCCCCCTTCTCTTTATAAGATAATTTGCAAATATCCCATATTTACCCCCCTCCCCCTAAATGATATTATGATTAAACTGTGCATAACCATAATTGTGCTCTTAAAGAGCTTTTCAACATTATGCATCATTAACGGTATTCATTACTTTGACCCCGTATGCATTACTTGTACCCCGTACCCTTTGCACCACAATTTAAATTTCGAAAATTCATGTAGACAGTGACCTCCCCCTTGCTTTGAAGGAACATTGTGTAATTATTCCTCAAATTGGGATAAAACTGTAGATTCGTGTAACAGACATACCCTTATAAAGACACTCTTCTTTTTATATAATATAGAGCTCAATGTTTCCATTTTACCCCCCTCCTAAGTGAAAATATAATAAAACTGTACATAACAACAATTACTGTACTCTTAAAGAGCTTTTCAACGATATGCATCATGAAGGGTATTCATTACTTTCACTCCGTATTCATTATTTGTACCCCGTAGCCATGTGAACCAAAATTTAAATTTCAAAAATTCATGTAGACAGTGATGTTTTCCTTGCTTTGAAGGTCAGGTGTGCAAATTTTAATCGAGATCGGACTAAAACTGTAGATTTGTATAAAGAACATACACACACACGTTGACTTTTATATATATATGGCCGCCATCTTCAATCGAAATGCCCGATTGGTTAACCATTTATCAAAAGTAACTAAATTCATTAAAGGAAACTAACTTCTAAATTTCTAGGTTCTAGTGCAATTGGTTCTAGAGATATCGTGTTGTCGAATTTTGTTTATAAATGGCCGCAATCTTGAATTAAGTAGGCGGATTTTAAAAACATTTCTTAGCGAGCACCTATGAGGTAAGAGGTACACACCTACAAAATTTCATGGTCGTGGGTCCAGTGGTTTCAGAGATATCGTGATGTGTCAGTGAGTGAGTGAGTGGTATTTGGATTTTATATATATAGATAAACTGTAAAAATATGATTGTTATTATGAGGAAAGTGTGCAACGTTTTTGATAATATCCCTTACTCAAATTAGCTATTATGGCAAAGGAATATTAAATATACGCTAAGAAAACTGTAGAACTCCTTGTTCTTCAGATTTAGATAAAAGATTTAGACTTACACATGATAAGACTCAATCTTAAAATAGCGTTATAAAACTGCCCCAAGAGTCTCAATGTCTTAAGGAAACCAACACACAAAACTTTGAGACTTTTGTAGGGTGGACTATTATTTAGAATCAAGGGGGTGCTAAAGTAAAAAAGTGCCCAAACAAAATTCGGTCTTTTTTTTTTTTTTTTTTAGTCGGCTGTGGAAGTACTACACGCTAGTTTATTTCAGGCAGGAACATTTTACTTTATTTGGTAGTCAAATGATCTAATCTATCAAAATGTATACGATGTGACACTGCCCGTTTTAACTATATTAAAAAAAACTACATTCACTTGGAATATACCCATACCCTGATGGTTTTTATAGCTTTCATCTATATAATCTAGTTCGTTATCGTTTGTTTTGATTGTGGAAATATTAGAGTCCAGGTTCATTGTCTAGATCTTATCAACAATAGAGTATTAAAAAGAGGATGTGCAACCTGTTGCTGTAGTATTGAAGAGAGGGTTGTAACATTACGCTAGTTTTCCTCATGTTCTCACTGAATGGCTACATTATTAATATTCTGCACAGAGATTCCGATGTTTATCTCTTGCAGGAAGAAGGATGTCCGCACATTCCAAGGTTCCTCTCCGACATCTCTCATTATTATCCGATTAGACATTTTCTGTTGATGTCGGGATTGAGCGATTATTATCGAAACGAATATAATTTAAACTAGTTAGATTCCCATGGTTCGCTACGGAATGTGTAAACGTTTAATTTTTCCTTCCGAGCTTACCGAAGTTACCAGAAGAATTGGAATCAATCAAATGAACGAACATGTTTGTATGTCTTCAATATTAAATTATACCATGTAGAAATGCCTTTTAGAAATCAGGGAAAATTTTTGATCTCATGTCATCTGCCGGTCATTTGGTCAAACTTTTTTGGCAAAAAACATTATATATTAACAACTTCTTATCCGATTTTGACGAAATTTACATCTTGGGTCAAATTTAAGCCATTTTGAATGCCATATTAATTCTTTAACCATCTACGCATATTTAATATGGAATTTAAAAATAAAAGTAAATGTAACTTGTCTGACAATAAAGCAGGTCAAACAACCACCTTAGATTTTTGAATACATATTATATCCTCCACACATGGTGAATTATGAATGTAAATGATAAGTGTATTTATGAAAAAACTTGGAATAAACTACACAGAATCAGTAACTTAAAAATTTAGAAAACATGAGGTGTTTATCACCTTGAACATTTTAACTCTGTTTTCCCTCCATAGTTGGAAGAAATAACATTCTATCAGTGTTGCCACTGAGGCTACTTCTAGATGTAGATTTACCTGACTCCCCCAAGATGCGGTAGGACTACTACAACTATACTACTCCGCGGCGCTACAGCCCTTGAAGAGCTCGGGCCTCCTCCACGATCCTCCTCCACTCGTCCCTGTCTTGCGCCTTCCCTCTCCATCGCCTCACATTGAGACTCCGCAAATCCTCCTCAACATCGTCCAGCCATCTTTTGCGTGGTCTGACTCGCTGTCTTCTGCCTTCAGGCTTGAGTCGATGGATCTTGCTGACCGCTCTCTCTACCGACATTCTCTCCACATGCCCTAGCCATCTTAATCGACCTCGCTTAATTTCTGTAACCAGGTTGGCTCTTGATACAGACTATAGATCTCCTGGTTAGTTCGGATCCTCCATTCATTATTCCTACAGACTGGTCTATATATTCTTCGAAGCATCTTTCTCTCCCATGTGTCAAGTGAGGCTTCATCCCTGCTGGTCATCACCCAAGTTTCCGATGCGTACATTACTACTGGCCTGAGAATTGTTCTATATATATGCTTTTTTGAGTTCCAGCTTAGTAGCTTTGACTTAAGAGGGTGCTGTATTGAGAAGTAGGCCTTGTTGCCTGCTTAAATTCTTTCCTTAATCTCAAGACTATTTTCATTATTCTCAGTCAAGAGAGAACCTAAATACTTGAATGCTTGGAACTTTCTCAAACCTGTACTCATCAATCTCTATAGCGTCTCTCGGTATTCCTCGGTTTCGGGTCATTTCCATGTACTTCGTCTTGCCCTCGTTGATGCTTAGCCCAGCTCTCTTCGATTCGTTTTGCAGAAGTTGAAAGGATGATTTCATATCCCCCTCCCTTCTGCTCAGAATATCTAAATCTGCGGTAGGACTCTTGGTAATAATTAAGTGTTCAGTCGGGCCTGAACAAACAGTGCTATTTCAAAAGGTGTCTTGTGCTATTATTATTCACGAGTATGAATAATTTTATCTCGACACATCTCTCTATAAATATTGTAAATCCCCTGATAATAGGAACAATTAGATGGTAAGCTATTATTGCTATGAAGTATAAAGGAAATTAATCGATGTTTCCATAATTTATCAGAACTATACACAATTCCTAATGGAATTTATGAGGGGGTGTAGTGATAATTTTGGGACTAGTAATATATCCCTCTATTGAAACCGTATCTCAACCAGGTATTCTTGTCCGGGACCCTTTCACCTGCAAAGCATATCTACTGAGCACAGCTTGCACATGTTATTAATGGTATTGTTTATGAATGAATAGGTAGACATAGAGTGGCATATTGTGGCCGAGAGGCTTATTTGTAATGTATTGTTTAGACTAGTGGTTCTTAACCTTTCACTGTTTTAAATCCTCCTGTTAAAAGGAAATTTGGATTGTTAGTCGAAAGTAGCCCGCAGATAGTCTTAAATTAGTTTCAACTTTGCTAAAATGATACAAAGTACCGGTGTGGAAATCCCACACATGACTTCCATGAAATGTTGTGGTGTCAATACGAGAGCAAGAGAGAACTCAGTATAATGTACATCGTACAAACAGCTAACATCCATTATAGTTTTGCAACAAAATTAAACAAAAATAATTATGATGATAAACACTATTAAATATATATGTAGTTAAAATAAAAATAAATGCTACCTTAATAAATGTCGGTAGTATGTAATAAATAATTAATATAATAATACCATTTTTGAAAACTGGTCTTTATTTTCAACTTTTGTATTCTTCACCTTATTTGTTTCCATTTGCAAATTTTGGGGAAGATTGAAATACTGGAAAAGGTTTAAAATCGGGGTAACGGATACGTGGAAAAGTAACGGATATAAGCAAAGTAATATAAGACCAGTAATAAAAAGACAATAAAATGCCAATATCTTCCAAACCGCTTGTCCGATTGTGCTCAAAAAGTATAAGTACAATCTGCCATATAGGACACATATATAGCCCATGGGAAATTGAAATCAAATTACTTACTGAATTACTTACTCAAGTTGAAATCAAAGCTTACTGAAGTTATCGTCGACAGACCGATTTCGCGCTTAAGTGACTGTAGCTCCGAAACGTCGTGAGCTACGATGTTCGGTTTTGCGTCATCAGTTTTTCCGACAAAAGTTCTACAAAATCGCATCTCAATACGATGTCTTGAAGCGATGTTATAAAGGTTTAATGTTCCGAACGAACGTACGTACGTACTCACAGACATACATATATATGAAACGGATTTCAATGATATCCCCGGGTTCTTAAGACCCTTCCTTCACAGAGATCTCGGAATCCCGTTTTGGAGGGTATCACCATACTTCCATTTTCATGGAAGTAAAAAAGTTAAAAATTCTAATTAAATTTGACAGATTTAAAAAGGGGAAGGGGTAAGGGGGAGGAATTAAATCAATTAGACGATTATAGGTTCTTAAAGCCAATATTTAAAATTAAATTACAAAATAGAACGAAGAAGCTATGTGCCACACAAATTGACGGTTCCTCATCTTATTGGTCACCATATATTATCTAATTTTGGCATTTGATGAGGTTTAGTCAACAAATCACTTTGATTTAAATAGTGGCATCACTGCATTGAGATATCTGTTGTTTTACTTTGATCTAGGAAAGCTTAAAGTTATTCTTGGTCTAGATGTTTTATTCACTTGATTCCTCTTTACTTTGGACTTTTTGGATAACACTGACTCAAAGTAATTTTAATGTCAAAGGAATTAAAAGAAGGAAGTAAGTTTGGGTGTCCCCATATTGAATTATTTACATGAGGCTAGATTCCGACCTCTTTCAATATTTGTTTGGTTCCTTACCGAAAGTAGGAGTAGGGAATTTTTTTGCAGCAGAGATCTCTTCAGAAGCAGCAAAATAGCCCTGTTAAATATCTAAAGAGACCCTTTCGCTTTTGACCCATCTTCTTTATCGACTATCATATTTTCTTTTATATTTATTATTAAAATCTTAATCCAATGTAAAACTTTTAACTATCCCCCCCCCCCCTTAA
>KZ653570.1:1615-18711 GCA_001010745.2 Gerris buenoi | reverse complement strand
ACTTTTAACTATCCCCCCCCCCTTAACTTTTTTCAAATATGTAATACATAAATATGTGTGGCATAGCCTCCTGGCGTCGTATCATTGGAAGAATGGTCATAAGAATATAAAGTAAAAGTATAATGAGATACATTTTCCTGTTTTACAAGTTCCTGTGTCTGTCTGTCTGTCCATCTGTCAACGGTTCCAATAACTTTAGAATCAAAAGAGATTGATACATGAAACTTTAAAGATCGCACAGGAAAAATATATTAAACTCAAAATTATTAGGTGTTCAAATCCATAATGGTGGATAATTCTTGTCATTCGAAAAAGTTATATTTTTTACTGGTCTTATATTACTTTGCTTTGTACGTATAATCGCACGTTTCCGTTACGCCGATTTTGAACCACTTCCCTTCTTTTAATCTTCCCCAAATTTTGTACTTGTAAATAATTAAGGTGAATACAGAAACCAAAAATTAAAATTAAAAAAGTTTAAAATAAGACCTGTTTTAAAAATGGTAATGCGTCTCTCGGTATTCCTCGGTTTCGGGTCATTTCNAAAGTTATTCTTGGTCTAGATGTTTTATTCACTTGATTCCTCTTTACTTTGGACTTTTTGGATAACACTGACTCAAAGTAATTTTAATGTCAAAGGAATTAAAAGAAGGAAGTAAGTTTGGGTGTCCCCATATTGAATTATTTACATGAGGCTAGATTCCGACCTCTTTCAATATTTGTTTGGTTCCTTACCGAAAGTAGGAGTAGGGAATTTTTTTGCAGCAGAGATCTCTTCAGAAGCAGCAAAATAGCCCTGTTAAATATCTAAAGAGACCCTTTCGCTTTTGACCCATCTTCTTTATCGACTATCATATTTTCTTTTATATTTATTATTAAAATCTTAATCAAATCTAAAACTTTGAACTGTTTGTTTTTAACTTTAACTTTTCTCAAATACGTAATGCATAAATATGAGTGGCATATAGCATCCTCGCGTATTATCATTGGACGAATGGTCATAAGAATATAAAATAAAAGTATAATGAGATACATCTAAGATCCTGTCTGTCCGTCTGTCACTGTGTTCGGTTCAATTTTGAATTAAAAGAGATAGAAACTTGAAACTTTCCAGTGTTAGAGATCGCATAGGAAAAATATAGTGAACTCAAAATGATCAGGTGTTCAAATCCAAAATGGCGGATAATTCATGTCACGTGAAAAAGATATTTTTTTTTAAAAAATATCGAGTGGGGTATCAACTAAAAAAGGGTTTGAAGAGACCATAATACATAACACTTGTGAAAAGTGTTTAATTTTCTTTGCATTTTTATCAAATAACATCAAAATTTGCCCCCTCCCCCTCCCCCTCTTATACTAATTTCATGTTTACTATACCAACGAAACCCTTTTTACGTGAATCTTCACTCACAACCTATTTATTTTGGGTGGTTTTCCTCTAATGTCTCAAACACAGTGGTATTGAGTAGATAAGATAGCGTAAGAGATGAAAAAAAAGTTGCAAAATCTCGATTCATGTTAGTTTTAAGCATGGCATCCAAAATTTGTTACTTATGGACAACTTTTTCTCCTGATCCTACAGCAAGAATCCATCGAGTATTTTTTTTTATTGAAAATATTGCTTAAATCCAATGCAAACTTCACGGTTTTCGAGAGGTTGGCAAATAACCGTAAAAAGGACCCTTCAAACAATCTCCCGCGCCGGAATCGTATAATAAACATACTTTTAGAGAAGTTTTTATTAACCACTCAACAATCCTACTTTTGTTAATGTGAAAAATTTTCCCACTCAAAGCTTTAAAAAGATACAACAGGTCTGTTAAACAACTGTGAAGAAAATTTACACGATTAAGTTTTCCTTTAACACAGTTATCTTATCTATATAACAATATAAAAACCATCTTCATAAACATATTTTTCTTTAATATTATGCCCTTTTTCGGTACTTTACGGAAATTATAGAGTATAAAGATTCTTTTCTTTCATATTATTTATTCTTATAGGTTGAAAAATGCCTGACAATGTCCATTAAATAAGTGGTGGAAAAAAATGTCAAAATACCATTAGGATCCAATACCAACTTTATCCTTCTCCGACATTATTTTTTACTTTAAGTACAAAAGAGAGTAAAAAAAACTTGTTCAAAGTCCCACAAAAAGAGGGGATGTCCGTAAGTTGTTATTTCTAAAGAGGTTTTCGAGGTAACTAAGCGGAATTTATTATTCCAAGTTTGCACTTTTCCAAGATAAGATGGCAAGAGAAACTGGTGGTTTAAGATGAAAACTAATTCCAGAAAGATGGCTTGCAAATAGAATAGAGAACCCCTCGGGTCTAAAATAACCAACACTATTTAGGTTTGGGTTTTTTTTCTCTTTCAGAAAAGAACTAAGTTTCACCGATAAATAAAATGGGAGAAAGAAACCGCGATAAAAATAAAGCATTTTTTATAACTATTCGAAGTACTTTATACTTAGATAGGAGAGTCGTTAAAATTATTGTTCAAAAGAAAATTATACGTGGAGGAGAGCTTATTTCCTCCTTTTTTCCACTCTTGTTATATTTTTTTTTCTTAAAATAGAGTTGCTCTTCGTGTTGGTTTTAACAAGTTTTAGATATAGAAGATAATTGGGAACTGCTTCCCCAAGATTACGATGGTCCTTAAAACGATCGATTTTAGTTAAGGCACCTTCAATTGTTTTCCCTTTTAACTATTTACTTCTTGAGATAAACAACAGTTTATGATTAGAATTGCTAAGAGGTAAAAGATGAATATTTTTGTTTCTAGTTATACATAAAGTAGTCTGCTAATAAGTGTGGCACATAGCTTCCCTGATTATTTGAAATTTGTTTTAATTTTACGACCTTATCACAAGGTAATTTAGAATAAATATCACTTTGTCTTGATAGATAAATTAGATTAAGGGATATTATTTTTTCTTCTATATTTTTTTACTTCTATATTTCTTTGTCTACTTCTTATACCAACCAAGTTAAGTCAGCTTTGTAGTGAAATGGGGGTTACTGAACTAAAAGAGTGTCCAAATACTTCAACATAGGATAATAAAATATAGGTGTACTAAATAGAAAAATGTGCTTTCGCAAGAGAGAAATATGGAACCATCGCATCGGTGAAATAATTTTGACGTATCACTGTAATTTAAATATTATCGTCCAGGAAGTTTAAGATGTGGGAATTCGTAAAAATGTTGGTGCACTGTTTGGCACCCACGATATAACAAATGATTCCTGATGTCTGAAACGAATTTCTGTCAATAAAATTTTGAATTTGTAAAAGTATAAAAATTCCCTCTGTCACTGTTAACTCAATGTTTCTGTAACCTTTAGAAGCATCTTCAGGTGTGTGGTGAATCGTGATATTTACTTGACGCAACAACAAGACATACAAGTTGACATCACTATGCACAACTCAACTGAAGATGCTTCCAGTAGTAGAAGCGAAACGTCGGACTTCAAGCCCTTCATGACGCGGATTTCACCGGAAAAACGAGCTATTTATTACGAGTCAACCCTGTGGAAGGACCAAGATATTATCAATTTGTGTGAAACATTAACTAAATTTAACACCTTCAACAAGTTAAAAAGTAAAACAAAAAAGCAACTAAAGATGTTAAAACGGGACACCTCAATGACAGTAACATACTTAATTCTTTATAAACTATAGGCCAAATATTTAGCCAACTGTCTCTATAAAAAATAAAATAAAATTGAAAGTAAATTTATGTATTGAAATACAAATAAACTTATCCTTGTGCAATAAATCACTTAGCAAGGTTACAGCTTTCTTTGTTATTGAAATATGTCGTAACGTTATAATAATTTGAATACAGTATAAATTTGTTGTATTACTTTTCCTTATGTATAGAATATTCAACTCCAAGTAATAGTTACCTTATAAGGTCTAAATAATTAATCGAATAAATACATTTAATATTGGAATTGAGCGCGGTATATTGTTGTATTGATATATATTTTTCATTATATTAGGCCATGGCCATTTAGAGATAGGATTTATTGCCTGGTGTATTTAGACTAAAACATCTTTTTTTCCTTATACCAAACTATAAACTAACTGCTTTATATCATGCAGTTAGTTCTTTTTATAACCAAATGCTTAAAAACTAGGTTCTTTTAACAATATTTTTACATTACTCTAACACGAAATTGCTTTACTTCATCTTTTTTTTTACATTTTTGTACCTTTTTAAAATTATCTTAAGATAAACGATTAACTCAATGTTATGTAATAAATAATATTTTACTTTATTGTAATTTTTAATGGCTTTTAATTTATTCATCTAAATTTTGAAATTTCTTTGGAAATGTTCCCAGTCCAATTATTTATCGCAAAGCTCAGCTGCTACCATGCTTTACTGGAACCAACTCTAGGCACTTCGGACCCCCCCCCCCCTTTTACCTTAAAGAGACTTAATATAATAAAACTGGTTTTAAATTAGTGTCGAATACAAACTGAACCACCTCTACCCATTTTAGTTCATAAGATATAATATGAGCCTAAATTTTTGTTATTTTGACGCTCACTAGCTTATTGACTCATCAAAATGCTGTCACCTAGAAATTCTATGAACTTGAAATTTTGTCTGTAAGTAGTGTATATAATATGGAATATGGAAAAAATAAAAACTTCTGTTTTTTGCCCCTCTATAGGCTATGGCACTTTTTTACTTTAGCACCCCCCTTGGTTCTAAACAATAGTGCGCCCGACAAAAGTCTTAAAGGTTTGTGTGATGGTCTCCCCCAAGACATAGAGACTCCTGGGGCAGTTTTATAACGCTATTTTATGATTGAGTCTTATCATGTGTAAGACTAATTCTTTTACCGAAATCTGAAAGAGACAATGTGATCTTCAGTTTTCTTACCGTATATTTAATATTCCTTTGTCATAATAGTTAATTAGACTAGGGGATATGGATATAATCACATTTATATACACAAGTGTGATATTCCTTTGTCCCAAGGTAAATTGTAATAAATTTCCCTTTGTCTTAATATTAATTTAGACTTAGTAAATATACCTATGCTACTCTGTTAATGTTCCTTTGTCTAAATAACTATTAAGACTAAGGGATAAAGGGGGGGTGCTAAAATAAAAAAAGTACCCCTATTATAAATACATTTTTTTTAAAAAATGAACTTTTATTGAAATTTGGATGGTAATTAGCCCATTGTTGGTCCCATAAAAAGTTTTAACCTTCCATTATTCTTAAACGGAAATTGATAATATGTCCAAAATTATGGCTTTAAGTCCAATACGTTACCTTTTACGTATTGGAGAAATAATATATTGGGCATTGGGTAAACTTAGCTTGTAACATGATTTGTTAACTCCCATTTGGGAGTTTAAAAAAATAGTTTGGAAAAACAAAACTCCTGATGTAGTTAATGGTCCAATAGAAATACTAAATGCATAAGAAATATATATCTTAATCTAAAACCAAATTACCAAAAATATATGTAAAGTTTTGGAGATTGAATATACTCTCCATGTTTTTCCACGTGACGATCAATCTCAAGTGAAACGCAGAAGCTCCTTCAAACAACTTGGGGCTTGCTTTGTGCTTCATGGGCAGGAGGTAATTTCGCTCGACATCCAGTAACGTTTTGGACTTTACGTATTAGAGAAAAGTCTGGGACAGGTATAAATTTAATGTTTTGTATAAAAATATTTTTATATTAATCTGTTATATAATCGAGTATTGTCCCAACAACGACGAAGACAACGACAACGACAACAACGACTCACCTTTAAATGATTTATAACGTTAAAAATTGATGCGCCATATGCTGGGATTGAACCAGTGACCTCCAGCGTAAGAAGCGAGACCGCTAGCAATGAGCTACCAAACCAGATTGAATTTTTCGGCCTTAAACTTTCTATTTAAACAGTAAATATCTATTTAAATATGTATTTTAATTATAACTTTTTTTTTTTAACCATATTTATTCTGCCCGTTACCGCGGGCCTATCGGCTAGTAATATATAATCGAGTAGTGTCACGACAGTGACGACTCACTTTGAAATGACTTGTTATTGCGGAATTAAGGCCACCACATTTATTCGAATAAAATAAATTTTTGTTTTACCTCCGGCTCCGGCCAATACCGTATTCGATATTTTTGAAAAAAAAAAATCTATCCACCCAAAATGCGTTTTAAAGTGCCTAAAATATATACCACAACCACAAATAGAAGAACAAATTGACATCTTTCCAGTCCAAAAATCTTCAAATTGAGCTGAGCAAATTACATTCAAATTCCTAGACAAGCAGACAGTCAATTTATATGGTAATGATAATGGTTCATCTATAAATAAATAGGTACAGTTTAACAATATACACGTCGTAATAAATACATAGAGTTCAGGAATGAGGTTAATATTATACCATTTATATTTAATGCATTAAATTCATGAAAAAATGGTTTGAAATAAAAAAAGATATAAAAACAAAGTAAACCGGAATAACGGAAATAAAAAATAAATATTTATTTATATAGGAAACGTTTTCATGTTCTTTTTCCAAGTCCCCCCCCCCTTTTTTTAAGTTAATCTGCAGCATGAATTACGAAAGGGTGAAAACATAAGGTATTCCAGCCATTGTTTCCCATAACAAATGCCAAGTTGCCTATACAACGGTGTTTCCTTTTAGACCATTAATTTCCTCCGACCAATAACAGATAGCGCTAAATCATTACTACACCACGGGCTTCCTGGGTCAGGCAACGCAGTTACTTTTAAGATCTACCGCCGCTCGTTTAGAACAAAAAAACCACCTTAACTACTTCTCAAACCTACATTTTCTTCAATCCACCGCTGCAAAACCATTTTCTTTTCAGCAAAAACATTTTTAACACGATCTTTTTTCGTTGAGGGGAAAAAAACTCGATGAGAAAGTTTTTCCCTTTTTGAAAATGGCCACTTTTAACATTACAAACAGTTTCCATTTACTATTTGTTTTGTTTTGTTCGGTATTTGCTTTTTTCTATATTTATCAACTTTGAAAGTACAAAAACTTGGCTAGTTTTAAGAAAAATAAAATAAATCTTTAGTATGTTTAAAGTATGGAAGGAAACAAAGTTTTGATACATTTACCCTTAGTTTTCTTCTTAACAAGATTTAAAAACATACTTCATTGTTTTATCTTAGTTTGAAAAAAGCAACAAAAACATAAACTTGAAACACGAAGGAAAATTGTTAATGGTTTGAATATTTTAAAAGAATTTCATGTTCATGTAAGCGTTTTGTTACTTTTATGTTTAGAATATTTTTTTCCTAAACTAACTCTCAGTAGATTTATATTACAAGTTTTTGAATTAGGTTTGAAATCTTAAGTATAAAATCTTAAGTATGAAATCTTAAGTATAAAATAAAGCCTTATTTTACCCGTCACAAAAAAAACCTCAATAGCTTGTAATAAACAGCTTGGTTTTCAGGTGAAATCCGCGTCACGAAGGGGTTGAAGTCAGACGTTTCGCTTCCACTGCTGGAAGCATCTGTAGTACATCCTGTGTTTGCTTCGAGTCAATATCACGATGCACCACACCCCTGAAGATGCTTCCAGCAGTGGAAGCGAAACTTCGGACTTCAACCCCTTCGTGACGCGGATTCCACCGGAAAACCAAGCTGTTTATTACGAGTCTACCTGCGGAAGCCTACGCACAAAGTTCTCAATAGCTTGTTTGCATCATAAAATTGACGCCATTTATTGTTATTGTGAGGCAAATCGGGACTATTGTGACTATGTTCATCTCGCTACGTCATTCTATTTACCATGTATGTTCGAGTAATTTAGCCTGGTAACAATGAACTAACGATAGATTAACTTTATTTAGATTTATTATGATAAACAAAACACCAATTTTTCAAATTTTGGCAATTTTCAATTGTGTGATACTAATAATATTAAGAGATGAAATGCTTTATTTGTTGAAACGAATAGCACTATCATCTAATTTCCCTAGCATTTATAAACTTTGTCCAATTGCCATCAGCTGCAGTTTTGGTCTCCATGGATCTTTCAATATAAAAAAAAATAGGCTGTCAATTTGTGAGAAATTTATGGACCAAGATGGAACATCTGTGGTCAACTTCCAAAAACCATCCACTTTTTTTCAAAATTGAAATATGTGCTTGTTAAATTGTTTTAATATATTACAGTTGTCATTACTCAAACAACCTCTATAAAACCAAGCTTGCTCTATTCATCTGTATCAAAGGCTCTTGTTCTCTATCCACGGATTTCTTTTTCGTTGAGAGCAGCTTCTATTCCGCCCATTCATCTTAATCATGGTGTTTTCTTCTCTACAAGTCTTAGACCCTCCGCTTCCACATTTATTTGGCTACTTTACTCTCTGGAATTCTAACAAGAAGTCCGAGCCACCTCAGCCTCTGCACTATGAATGAACGATGAACGTACTAGGTCTTTCATCTTGTGGTTTCTTTGTATTCTTTATGTACTTCAACATGAACCTCATTCACAAGTCCATAGATCCTTCACAGGATACGTATCGAAGCGTTTTAGTAGTTGCGGAGAATGTCTGTCTCTCAAGCAATTCGTATGTGAAATCAGATCTTATCAAGGTCTTATACACATTTAGTTTTGAGCTTCTTTCAATAAGTTGGTTCAGGCTCATATAATTTTAATATTAGCACGATAATGTCATGTTTCTGCCTGAACTCTTTGTTTTACCTATTCTCTCCAAGAGCTATCTAAAAGATAAAACAAATAAATACAAAACATTTTTTGAGTAACTCTTTTGTCTCTTGAGAAGAAAGGTTACTCACATTTTTTATGTAGAATTTTAATCTCCAAAACCAATTTTTACAAATTATGGATTTTGATTTACAATTTTCAAGGCCTGAAGATGCCCAGGTATGGGCGAAATATAGCCAAAAAAATATTTTGTAAATGAAAATATTTTTATTTTCAACCCTTTATCCCTGAAGACCCAACATTAAGAAGATGTGATGAAACATTTTTTGATGAAACTCTTTTATAGATTTTCTTAATACAATAACTTCAACTTAATTAATTAATTAATGACTGATTATTTTATTGTCGTTGGAAATACATAATCTATGCAAGTTTCAGCTTTATTGATAGTCGGGAAGTGTGGGAAATGTTTTTAGATTACAAGATTTGGAGAGGAGTGGATTTAATAATTGAAAAATGAAGTAATAATGATAATAGATTAAAAATAGTAGGCTAATTTGAGTGATAAATAGCTTCTTCGCGTCCTCTTTTTGGACGAATCGGATCTTTTTCGATTCCCAAAAAAGTCACACTTATTTTTAAGCAATATTAAATTTGCGCAGACGGTTGAAATCAATATGGGACTACCTGTGGGCTATTTTCAACGAACCGTCCAAATTTCTTCGAAATCTGATGAATACTTGTTAAATATATGTATTTGTTAAATTTTTTTTAAAAAATAAATTAATATAAAACAAGCTTCTATAAAACATAACAGGCATATAGTACTGCGAATCTCAATCAGAGTATAAGCTTATGTCACTGAAAAAGTAATTTATAAATAAAAAATTAAAAAGGAAGTAATATGTTATTAGATTAAAAATAACACTATAAATAACGATTAAATACTGTAGGAAATAAAAATAACCAGTTTAAAATTAATTTACTATTTCCAAAACACTGATAAAGTACTGTAGAAAATTAATTTCATTAAATGAAATATTGACTCTATCAGAGAGCACTGTCATGATTTTTAGGTCCCAAATACCAAATTGTAGATATGTCTGTACATTAACGTGATTAATTAGATGTATAAATCTAAATCAATAAATATACCAAAAATAATAAATTAGTTCTATAATATGAAATTTTGTATTTTTTATTCTTTATTTGTTGATTTTTTTTTTTTTTTTTAATTTTATTTTATTTTAAACTAATGTAATACTGACATTTTGCTTACGTTAAACTGAATGCAATCCTAATATAAGTGGGATATATTTTATAAGTATCTTTTTATCAATTATTATTTCTCTTATATTGTATTATATCCTATTGTTTTTTATGCTTTGTACTTCGACAAGAGTATAAATTGACGCATTTATTTACATTTTAAAATATCTTAAATATATATAGTTCACTTAAAGAACTAAACTATATAATTTATCATTATAAAAAAAATATATACATATATAATAAATTTATAAAAATGGGCAATACAAATATAATTTAGAAAGGAGATCAAGGTACAAGGTGATCTATCAGCTGTAACCGTATCACCCCCGCACAAGCGAGACCCAGTCTACGCTTTCTTAATATTAGTCTGGTCAGTAGATCACTTCAAGATGGTTTTCTCAGGTTAAGGTCGGACTTGTTTAGGCTTAAAGTTCTCCATTGAAAGATCACATTCACTTAACACAGATAAATACGAATAAATAGCCGCTAATTTGCAGATTGAAAATGTAGATTTATTGATCCACAGAATTTGTATTAATATGCTTTAAACTTATATTTTATTTATTGTTTCGTAAGGGAGAGCCAGGTCTGATTTATCATTTATTTAATCGGTCAGCGTTAAATATAAGGTGATAACAGGAAAAGGTGCACGGAATAATAATTATTATACATTATGTATGTGTATGTAGTTGTAGTATAATAATAAACATTATTATTTAATTATATTATGAATGGATGTAGGTCATTTTATAATGTATATTTTCTTTAAAAAATCTAAATGGTGGGCACGAACCAAGATTGTAATGATGTAAATAATGAATAAAATATAAAATATTTATAAAATGTTGTAAAAATTCAAATTACAATTATCAATAACTACGGGAGACATACAGAGAAAAATAGACCCCCCGCACCGGGACTCGAACCACGGGACCTCTGTTTACCGTACAGGTGCTCTTACCAACTGAGCTATACGGGAGAATGATTTTTCCCTGTCGTCACTGATACATATTCCCCGAATCCAAGCTTTTAATCTTATTCTACAAATCTAGAGAGCCAAATATTCACAGCAACAGAACTAGACCGAGAATTAACGCTTATAATTGTAAAGTACTCAATTAGTACCTGTACCTAGTACATCTATTAGAATTTCAATTTTTAAGTTTTTTGGTAGTTTTCTTACTACCGAAAGATTAAATTTTTAAAATGTTGTAGTAACAAACACTGTGTGATGAACTTCGTACTAAACTACTTCATAATATTTAATTAATTGATCCAGTGTATTCCATTTATTAGTTATTTCGTATTTTCGTAGCTACGTTCAATTATTATTCAACATTTTTATAATAATGTACGTTGAAATTAATTTCCCCCTGTAGGGGAATTGAACCTAAATTGTCTCCCTTTGCATGCACTTCTTTAGATCGTTACTTCCTTAGAAAAAAAAAACAGAGGAGAGTAACAATCTAAAGAAGGTGTATGGAGTGTTCTTCTTTGTAGGAATAAAAAAAGTAATAGACTTTATTTCTTTAGACTGTTACTCCCCTTATAAAACAGAAGTGTGATATTCCTTTGACCAAAAGTAAATCGAACTAAACATCCCTTTGTCTTAATAGTTATTTTTCCAGTTATTTATATTCTAAAAAAAAACATTTAGAATAATAGGGGAGTAATAATCTAAAGAAGTACCCTTTGCAATTATTGGGATTTTCTAAGAAACGTTACGTTCTGCCCTGTATAAATTTTAATTTTAACTTATTTTTAATTTTTTTTTTCAGGTAACTGATGTGACAGTTAATAAATGAACTAAGATGTGTATGTAAGTAACAACTGATTTCTTTTTAAACATATTTGACCGGCTTAAAATATGAATATTTAACCACGCTGCTGGTGAGGTCTATGTTTCATCTTTTCTGCTTCTAACTAGACCATTTGACATTTAGTGTGTAATTGTTTGCTGCGTAGTTATGACCAAAGTTGTTCGATTTTCTTTAAATTTATCTTGATCATTTTTTATACATTTAATTTTTTCAAATTTACAAAAAAAAAAAATAAATAAATAAATAGATTCTCTCTTACTTATGGATCTTTAGGAATGAATTAAAAAAAAAAAAACATCTTAAGTTCATTAATTGACTATTTTGCCCATACCTGAGTATCTTCATGCCTAAAATATACTAGTAGTTCTGTGAACAGTAGACCTCGCTCGTTAAAATATCAAATCGGGGTTTGAGCTTAGGTTCAAAATTGTGTGCGAGTAAGGAAGTAAGTAGAACGTTTAGTCAGTGTAAAATCATTTTGCAATTTATTAATTTTTTCACTTTTTCCAGGGACATCGGACATAAAATTTCTCTCGGGGAGGTACCCTCTACATCCCTTTTTTTGTTTTTATATATAAATTTAAGGTTTTCCATTCACGTACATTTTAATACCATAAAGTAGTAAGTACCATATGAGTTTCAGTCCAATCCTATGAAATGAAAAAACGGTACAGTACGAAGACTAAAAAGTAGTGTTTTTCGACCGATTTTTCCAAACCGGTACANATATATATATATGCGTCTGCTTTGTATAGATTAAACAAGTAAACAATTCAAGTTGACTTTTCCTCTTATAAAAAAAACTTAAATTTAGCCTTTATCAAGTGAATTACACAAAGAAAACTTATTCCTCTTCTTTTCATTAATTAAAAAACAATATTAATTTTTAAATTAATTAAAGAATACCTTTCCCTCTTCTAATTCTCTTCTTAAGTAGCATGGAAAAAGAAAACACTAACTGGGAAGTTAGTTGTTTTTATTTTGAACTACAGTATCTTAATTATTCTTTTACCTATTGTTATGAAGGGGTTGTTTTAAAATAGAGTGAAAAATAAAGAAGATTTTGGCCCCTTCTTGTTTTTCTGGAAATGCAACAATGTTACTGTATAAGTTTTTTGTAGTTTACCCCGTCTTTCCATTCCATTGTTATCTTTCACGTAGCAATGTGTCTACTTCACTGATTAGCTGAAACAAAAGATCTTACAACTCTGTAGCAGTACTAGCTTTCTCCAACATTTCTTTTCCACGCTAATTCCGCATCCCTCAACTTCTTAGTTCGTATACATAGTCGTATACGAACTAAGTATATCTTTTTCTAGCACGTATCTTGAATTGGAGTCAGGATTATTGTTGGAAATTATAAACAAAAGTTAGGATTATATCTAAAATTATACAAGCAAGTTATAAGCCAGCGTTTGCTCAACATCTTTACCATTTCAAATCCCTTACAATAATTAGGTAGTTACTTTGTACTCACTCTTAGGCCCTTCGCACACGATGACTCAAAAGAAATTGCACGCAAATCACTAACCAGTTCGCTATACAACCATTGTAGCCTGCATTGTAGCTAATGATATACTATTAATTTGCTTAGTATTAAATATTAATTGAATTAGGCTCGCTTCAACGATAAAGCCGCATGCAAGGCCTAGTTGATATACACGTATTATTTAAAATGTCTTTAAACAGGTGGTTATTTACTTTTAATTTTTGATTTTTAACCAATTCATATTTGTTAAAATCAATATCTGGGAAGGTTGATTTTTTTCCCGGGAAATCGCCTTATATATTTAAGTTCATATTTAAATAGACTAATATATATATTTTTTAAAGGTGTCTTTAGGGGTAATAAAACGCTTTTTTAATAAAGGTGATATTTCATCCCTATATATTTGGGATATACTCAAACCTGAGTCAAAGCTGAGTATGAGAGCTCTAGCAACTGACTGATAGAGTCAGTTGCTAGAGCTCTCATACTCAGCTTCTAGCTGTTCCTATGTTTGATTTTTTTATTGAAAACTTTATTTTATAGTAAAGAATTAACTAACATTTTTTAACTTTTAATTATGAGAGGAACAGCAGGCAACGCAACATTGTTTGAGAATATCCCAAATATAGGGATGAAATATCACCTTTATTAAAAAAGCGTTTTATTACCCCTAAAGACACCTTAAAAAAATATATATATTAAACATAAAGGGGACAGCTCAAAAAAGAAAAAGGAAAATAATAAATAGACTAAATTTTAGAATTTTTTAAATTAAAATCGCGTCCCCACGGATAACAGATATTCTTTTAATAAACCTCTTTTAGTGAATTTTCGAAGAAAATTAAGCTATTGCAATGACTTCAAAATTTTTGTAATGGAAATTTTTTCATGACCATTCTGAATCGATTCCTAAATTTAACACTTTTTTTTAAGTATGTATGTATATATGTATATTTTTGTATATATTATTATGAATTTTGTAAATTTTAAAATGTCATTAATATCAAAAGAAAGGATGATTTCTTTGGCCAGAATTTTTGGAGTTCATTTAGGGGTCAAATTTTGACCATTTAGGGTCAAAAATAGCATAATAACATGTTTTTTCCATTTTACCCCCCTTTTAAATGAAAATATGATAAAATTGTAAATAACAACAATTACTTTACTCTTAAAGAGCTTTCCAACGATGTGCATTTTGAAGGGTAAATACTATTTTGACTTTTGTACCCCGTACCCGTGTGTACCAATTTTTTTTTCACCCATCCAAATTCTAAACCACATTTTTCGATATTATCATAAACCAATAATACGCATATATCTTTGAAAATTCGCTCATTAAGTCATGGTGCATGACCGGACTTTTTTGAAGTCAGGACCTCAAATCGTGTAAATAAATTAAAATTTCAAATTCGAATTTTCTTCATCAATACTTTCTCTTAATAATGAGAAAGTAAAAATAAACAGAAAGCAAGCACAAATGAGTTGGAAAGGTTCGAAATTTTATGTATATAGTATAACCTCCTCTTGCTTTAAAGGTCAAATGTGTAAAATATCTTTGATTGGAATAAAAACAATAGATCCGGATAAAGGACATACACACTCATAGGCACACATCTTTATGTAAAAATGGATTACTTGGCTCGTTGTTTATATTAATCACCGTGATAATAATACGGTGAAAAACATAAGTTTAGATAACAATTGAATAATTTTTAGTTTTAAATGTCTTTATTTTTTTTTGGTAGATTATTAATTTGAATGAGGGGACACAACTCGTTAATATTCATTAGTGTGGACATTAGTGTAAGAGTGTTAGTCTCTTGTATAGAGATACCTCTCAGCTGAACCTTATAATAAATCTTGTGCAAGGATAAATCTTGCCAGCATCCTATCCCTGAATATTAGAGAGGGGACCATGTCGTTAGAATACACAAATATACAAGTTTCTCTCCCATTTCCATCCTCTATCTTTTTTACCTACCTTTTGTTTCCATATTGCAAATGGAATTGTTATACATCTGAATTTTATCATTTAAAAAATAATAATACATAATAGTACTATTTTTATTTTTATTTTTTTCTAATAAAATGTCTATTTGTCAGCATTGTTTTTATTCTTTTTACTGGTCTTATATTACTTTGCTTTGTAAGTTTCATCGCACACCTATTACCCCAATTTTGAACCACTTGCCGTCATTCATTCTTCCCCAAATTTTGCACATAGATACAACTAAAGTGAAGAATACAGAAACCAAAATAATAACAATAAAAAAAAAACAAAATGGCGTCCAATTTATTTGCCTTTTAAGTTTCATCGCACACCTATTACCCCAATTTTGAACCACTTACCGTCATTCAATCTTCCCTAAATTTTNAAAAAAAAAAAAAAAAAAAAAAAAAAAAAAAAAAAGTTGAAAATAAGACCAGTTTTGAAAAATGGTATTTTTATATTAATTATTAGTTTTGTTGTAAATCCATCATCAAAATCCATCATCAGTTCAAATGATTAAAATAAACTTATTAATAACTAAGTCAAAGAAAGGTTGTTCTGATGACACTGTATTTGTTTTTAGAGAAACAATTTGCCTGATTTTAGGTCAATTGTATATTGAAAATTGTATTTTATTAAATGTTTCTGTTTTACGAACGTTACATTTGGCAATTCAGTTGTTACTCTAAAGTTTAAATTCTTTAAAAAACAAAATATTTAAAATCTTTTACGCTGCATTTTGATTTCAATTTATTCATTAATTTTTCCTATCTAAACTAAAAATGTTACTTTTTTTTCTTTCTTATATAAAGAGAAAGTATTGTGATGGCACGGAATTCGGTTTCGATTGATTTACACGTTTTGAGGGTCCCCTGAGTCCAAAAATGTTTAGAAAAATCATACCCCAAGGCGAAATCAAGAAATTAATTATAGCTATAAATTTAGGGGCGCTAATTACCAAAAAAGTGAAAAAAAAGTATTTCTCGAATACGATTCCAACGATTTTGATTAAAATATTGTCAATTTAAATCAATGAAAATCTAACGATATAAGCCGTTTTCCCGGGAAAAATCTTTAGCCTGAGGACTAGCTTTCAACGCGAACGGAGAGAGGCCGAGTGCGATTCTCCCGCCGAGGATAAGTTATTGTTTATGATACATTTTAATAATAATTAAATGTACCTACGAGAACTAATAATAGGAAAACACTGGGTTAAGTAATTATGAACTCGTATATTGAGAAAGTTTGTCTGAGTTTCCTCAGACCGATTTTTCTTGTTACATTGATATCATAAATTATTATAATAGGTACTCTAATGTGACTAAAAGAAGAAATTCTATGGTTAGGAGTTGTACGTAAAGCTGTTGCGGTGGCTAATCTCTGGTTCTTTGAGTTGATAAGAGAGCCTGCATTACAGCTATGTATTGCGGGTAATTAGTTCTAAATCCCTCTTCTATCCTTACTACCTTACCCAAGTACAAATAGGTTTGTTTTTGTTTGAAACCCCTTTACCTATTGTTTTTACACCTCACTTTCTATTCTACTTCATTAGCCTTCTTACTTTGGCCTATCCTCGAAACCATTAGGCTTCGTTTCCCCTACCGATTTAGTTTTAATCGTTTCAACTTTTTTTTATTGATTTTTGAAAGAAGCGATATCGTGCAAACTCTTGAGGTACTCTAGTAAAGATATCGTGATCGTGCCTCTAAACTTTAAACACTCTAAACCCTTAATCGAGTTTCAATTCGAATAAATTTTCAACTTGAATTAACTTGGAAATTTTCTAAAGAGCCCATCTAATTTGCTTTTTTACCTCTTCTCCTCCCCCCCCCCCC
>KZ653569.1:33549-45380 GCA_001010745.2 Gerris buenoi | reverse complement strand
TTTTATATTTAATGAATTTAATTTTTACAATTTTTATAAACAAAAATAAAATTTAAAAAATTAAAAATATTTTTTGTTTATCATGAAATTTGGCATGAATATTCCTCCAAGTCTAGAAAATAAATATGTATAGTTTTTTTTGTTATATATATTTTTTTAATTAATAAAAAAAAAACATTTTTAGACTTTTTTTCAAAAAAAATAAAAAAAAGTTTTTATTTCTTCTTGAAATTTTGAATAGATGTTTTTCTTTAAGACATTAAAATCGATTTTTATGGTTCATTTGCTTCAAAAAGGTTTAGAAGTAGCATATAAATAACCTTCCCAACGGGGAATCGAACCCGGAATCCTCCGGTTTGAGAGCTAGCCGGAGCTAGAGAGGCCGGCATCCTCAGGGATGCACGCGCAACACATTGTTTATTATTTCACAATACACAATACACATCGCCATTTTTCTCTTTTTAATTGCTTACTGTTCATTACATACAAGTTTATTTTATCTTTCGCCGACAAGAATATGTATGTATACTTCATTTCATAATAGTTAAGAATATTTGTTATATTGTAAATCTTTCTGCGTATTTATCTTATTTTTCTAAATTGCCTTAACTCCTGATGAACCTAGCATGCTAAAACTTGCACAGATTATTCTATTTCTGACGAGCATACCATAATCAGTTAATAGTTAATTAATTAATTACTATTTATTGATAAGGTAGTAATTTTGTTGGTTAATCTGTCTCCTAATTTTGTAAACTAAATGTAACCAACTCTCCGACTATTTGGAAAGCCAAAACTAAATTTGATTTCATCGAATTAAAAGTAATTTTTTCAAAGTTTAAAGGAATGCTTGTTCGAATTTGGCAGGAATTATCCTTGAAGTCATTACAATCGACGTATATAAAGGATTTTTTCAATTTTTGACGTCGCGAGGTCTACTGTTCACAGAGCTACTAGTTATTTAGACAAAGGAACAAATACAGAGTAGCATATATTCCTTAGTCTGAATTACTATTAAGACGAAGGGATATTTATTCCAATGTACCTTGGGACAAAGGAATATCACACTTGTGTATATAAATGTGATAACATCCCTTATAATTAACTATTAAGATAAAGGAATATTTAGATATAGGCTAAGAAAACTGTAGAACTCATTGTCCTACAGCTTTCTGTATAATATTTAGTCTTACACTTGATTACTCAATCTTAATAATTACTAGATAAAAAGAACTTTTTTTAAATCCTTTATATTAACTTCACTTTTGTGCCTGGGTGCCTGGGGGAGTGGGTGCCTGGGTGCCTGGCGTAGTGGGTGCCTGGGTGCCTGGGGGAGTGGGTGCCTGGGTGCCTGGCGTCAACATTTTTGGAAGGCTAGTTAACCCTCTTCTACTTATCCGATCGAGCTGAAACTTGGCACATAGACTCTCTACCAATACAACAACATTTTAACAAATTAATTAATTAATTAAATTTAATTAATTAATTAATAAATTAATTTTTCAATTTAATTTTTTTTTTTAAAAAAAATGAATGGATTAAATAAATTTAAAAAAATTAAGTATTAAAAATAAAATAAAAAAATTAATTAATTAATTAATTAATTGGTTGGTATATAAAATCTTTGGAAGGCTATTTAACCCTCTTCTACTTATCCGATCGAACTGAAACTTGGCACATAGGCTCTCTACCAATACAAAAAAATTGTAACAAATTAATTAATTAATTAAATTTAATTAATTAATTAATTAATTAATTTTTCAATTTAATTAATTCTTTTTTTATAAAATGAATGGATTAAATAAATTTTAAAAAATAAAATAAAAAAATAATTAATTAATTAATTAATTGGTTGGTATATAAAATCTTTGGAGGGCTAGTTAACCCACTTCCAGTCATCCAATCGAGCTCAAACTTTGCACATAGACTCTACCAATATAAAAACATTTTAACAAATTAATTAATTAATTAATTTCATTAATTAATTAAATTTAAAAAAATTATCTTTTTCAAAATGAATGGGATAATTAAATTTAAAAAAGTAATACAATAAATAAAAATTCAATTAATTATCCAATCTTGCTGAATCTTGGCATTTCGACTCTCTACCGATACAAAATCATTGTAACAAATATAATAATTAATTAAATGTTACTAATTAATTAATTTTAAATTATTTATTTAAAATTGAAATGAATGAATACCAATATTTTCCTTCAGAACTAAAATGCAAAAATATAAAGGATTTATAATAAAAACTTGGTTTTTATGGGCTGGTATTATTATACTACGTTTTTAAATTTTTTTGTCATAAATTTGAAACACGTCAAAATAAAGATCATAAATATGGGTCATTTCAAAACAAATAAAATAACTTGGCGGATTTTTTCCAAACTAACTTTGCCTACAGCAAAATTTGCTGAAAGATGGCTAAAAATATTAAAATAGTGCATTGTCATCGTGTTCTGAGCTACTCTAAAAGTTTTGAATATCTAGCTACTCGGGAAGTTAGTTAAAAATCGATTGACAGATTTGTACTGGACCCACAAACAAACTAGAAAGCAAGCTAATAAAAACATAGTAAAATAGAGTAATAAAACTACCCCTGGAGTCTCAATCTCAATGTCTTGGGGAAACAAACTTTTGTTGGTCAAACTATTGTTTGGAACCAAGGGGGGTTCTAAAGTAAAAAAGTGCCTAAAAGAGCAGGGTTCGATTTCACAAGTGGACTCCGCTCAACTATGCTCTGCCTCTTGTGGCCACCCAACCTATATATCTTTCAAATGACAGAGATACTGTACGATACATACAATATATTTATTTATGATTTAGTAATTGCTTAAACCCTTAATACATGGAATTTAATTTAATTTACATAGATACAACTTTATTCACCTATTTATCGTATCTTATGACTTTATATCCCGATGAGCATAATTGTCTACAAAATCTTTCTCAGAATTTTATTATTAATAGTTCTACATTTTTTTTTTTTTTTTAGAATTAATAGAAATAAAAACAAATTATTAAGAAAACAGCCTACATTTTATGACACTAATCTTACAATTACAGTTTGCACATTATAAGTTGTGACTTGACAGTGTGGGAAAATCCGAAAAGTTGAAGTGGGGAGCCAATGATAGGTCAGGATTTTGAATTCCAGAAGGTCGGGCAAACTAGGCAAACAAAAATATCACTGGCTCTACTCCTCACACAGGCTTAGTGGCTTTATTTTTTCCCCCCATTTAGGTTGGCCAATCTGAGTGTTAAAAATCACAACTCGTAATGTACATACTGTAGAATTGATTTTTATTTTACAGAGTGGGTAAATGAAAGTAGAGTCAATACGAGTTTAAGATTTGGATGTTTGACTTTCTAGATGACAGTCTCCAGCTCTCATAAAATCCTTACCCGTTTTTTCATTTTTTTGCACGCTGTCAAAAATCTATTCCAATTGTATTACTGATATAGATATAAATGACATATATGAAGAAGATGATAAGAATAAATGATATATATGAAAGAATGATATGAGATATCAATATGAAGCCTATTAATTTTTTTTTAAAGTGTTTAAAAGAACTTTACTTTTATATTTATGTGTTTAAACAAGTGAAGTCTGTTTAATTATGTGAAAAAGATCATTTTATTTTTTTTTGTAAATAAAGATTTTTTTTTTAAAATTTTTGTTTGGCATTATTCTTTATTTTTTCCCTAAATTTCAATGTATTATTTTTACTATTTATAATGGTATGATCTCCTGTGATTGATTTATGATAGTGTGATGTACATTACATAGTGTAATTCATAGCTGATCTATATCAACACTGTCAATAGCTGATCTTATATCAACACTGTCAATAGCTGAACTATATCAACACTGTCAATAGCTGATCTATATCAACACTTTCAATAGCTGATCTACATCAACACTGTGTGCACCATAAAACTTAAGTGCATATTTTAGCTGAAGCATCTTAGCTTGATTTTTTTATTTTAGCTAAAGCATTGTATTTTGTGTTCACTTTTAAAAGGTAAACGTTTTTTTCCCCCTTAAAAATCAAAATTGCCACTCGCAATTTGAATTTTAGACCTCCCTGAACAAATTTTTTTGTCTGTCTGTGTCTATGAATCCTTGCTTCACGCACAAGGTTTGTTCCAACAAGATGAAACTGACGCATGCGCATTAGCAAAAAACCTTCAATTTTGGTCCGATGCGCTTGTGTCGGACAGTTTCAAACTAGTTTGAAGTGTGGTTGGAACAAACCTATAGCTTCCACAATTCTCATCTGATTTTGATGACATTTTCAAGAATTACGAGGGTTAGGCTCTAGCTGGCCCCCTATGATTTTAATTGTTTGTGGATCAATGTCAGCCTCCTAACGCCAATTTTTTGCAACCTAGTGGTCTAATTTACCTTAAATTTTAATTTAAATAAAATTAAAATTATTTTTAAGAATGGGAGACAGACAGATATAAATTGCATCTTGATAGGATCAGCGATGCAAATGTGACAATTTTCATCCGATTTCGATGGAATTTTCAGGGATTTTATAGGCTATACCTTATGTGCATGCATGAACGTAAAAAATCCCCCCTTACATCAATTTCTCAAAGTCTAATGAACCGATTTTGATCAAAATTTGTAGATGATTAAGGACTGACTCACAGGTGATCCCCATACTCTATTTGAAGAAAAAGAAGAAGAAGCAACTTTTTTTTGTTTTCCTGATTTTACCATAAAACTGTATTGAATTGATTCACAGTATTTATCAAAAATATACATAGAAATTGCAAGATAAAAAGAACTTTTTATATACTACGTTTTTAAATTTTCTGTCAAAAATGATAAATTTGAAATCTGTGAAAATGAAGGTTGTAAATATGGGACATATCAAAACAAATAATAAACAACTTACGGATTTTTTCCGGAACTAACTTTCCATACAGCAAATTTTGCTGAAAAGGAATTACATTTTTGCTGAAATATGGCTAAAAGTATTAAAATAATGCATTGTCATTGTGTTCTGAGCTATTCTAAAAGTTTCAAATGTCTAGCTACTTGGGAAGTTAGTTAAAAATCGATTGCAAGATTTGTACCGGACAAACAAACAAACAAGAAAGCAAGCTAATAAAAATGTAGTAAAATACAAAACCCTTTTGGTTTTGGTTAAATGATGTATAAGTTTTACTAAAAGAAGTATTTTAAACATAAACTTAATATATATTTGATATAAACTAAAAACTTGTTCACCTAAATTGATTGTTGAGTTGCCCTCAATATTACTTTGGATAAAGCTCGATAAAGTCACTCCATTGGTAAAAAGTTGTGAATATTGTTTTTTTTTTTTTTTTTTACAATTTTTTCACAAAATGAGGAAAAATCAAGAAGGTCAAACAAAGGAGATAAAAAAGAACAAACAGAACTTTCAAATTTATATTATTTGTTGAAAGAAAAAAAAAAAATTCAAATTATTTACATGAAGCGGTAACATTAACAATTTAATCAATTAGTAATTTTCCGTACACACTTAAATCACTCATGACTGTTTTAGTATATTTCATATTACCGAATTGCAGTAAGTTACGCTATGACTGTAAGTAAAATATTTTTTTTCAAGAGCTAAGAAATAAAACTAGAAAATGACTTTAGTACACATTAAAAAATCTCACTTATGTAATTTTCTAAGTCAATATGTGTCTTAGAAAATTTAAGATAAGAAAAAGAAAAAATTAAATTACATATTTAGATACATTTAATTATTTATATTCATTTTATTTTTACAATATTNTTGATAATATTATTTTTACAATATTATTAATTTAATTTTTTTAAATATTTAAAATAAAAATACTTTACTTTTACAATGATTTTTAAATTAAAAAAAAAATAAATAATACACGTTTGTACATTCTATTCTATTGTTTTTAAAAAGTACAAAAAGGTTCAAACACACTCGGAAGGTAGTTAATAGTTATTCATTTTTTTTATATTTTAATTATAGGAAAGTGATGATGAACAGAGAAATCAAATTCGGGCGGTTTCATAGAATCGCGTTTGTGACCGGTCGCTAGAAGTTTGAGCACGACAAAGTTGGTTTTAGCGACTCTTAGTAAGTCCGGTACTTCGTGATTGTAAGATGTTATCGATTCGAGAAGGGTACGGGCTTGATGAAAATGTTTACAACCAGCAAGAAATTGTGCTAGACTATCGGTTTCCGCCATCGACGCTGTTAATTCGATAAATTCATTATGTGGTACGGGAGGCGGTGTTAGCAAAACGTTAAAAGGAGCAAAACGATGTTCGTAACGAACCCTTTCACAGTCGAATTCCGCATGCGGAAGACGTAATTTTCCGTCACGTCTAAAAGCCAACATGGCTTTAAAATAACCGCCGCACATATTCTGTAACGCTTGATAAAGCGTTATCTCTTTGACATACGGACGGGGTCGTTTTTTCTGTTTCGCTTTCGTCCTTTTTGTTTTCTTATTATGTTCGATTGCAGACGCCGCTGCCATTTCTTGTTCGTTCAAAAAACTGTCGGCTCTCGTCAAAGCCGATACCAACCACCCGTAAAGAAATTCGTATAAGTACCAATAGATATAATGGTATTCGTGTGTGGAGTAGAGTTCCAACTCGAAACCGGAGAGTAAATACATGATCATTATTCTCAAAGTGTGGTAGAGGACCCATGTTCCGAAGCAAGCGAGGTGCGCCCTACCTGTGTCGTTCTTCCTCGACAGATTGTGAAGGAAAACATCGACTCTTTCCGCTTCGTCTTCTAAATTGGCGAATTCTTCTAACAAATGACCTAATTTATCTCGTTGTCGAGCTCTGTTATGTCCGCACAACTGTATCAAGTTGCTGAAAGGTCGAATGCAATTATTGAGGAAGCAATCTACGTACTCTTTAGCTTGTGGATTCATCAGTAACTGAGATCTCGGCATCAATACCGGAGGAGATATAAATGTTTTCGCTGCGTCTCGTAGAACTTCGACGCAATTGATGGAATCTCCGTTACGACTGCACTGAGGTAAGTATAAGAGCTGCATTACGCTCCGGGAAACGATACAGGGTTTAGTACAGCTCAATTCCAACATGAGTTCCAAAGCAGAATGAAACGAAGTGAGAGAACAGACTTTAGTCACTTGTTTTAATCTGTTGAACAATTCGTCTAATCTTTTGTAAGCTTCCGACGGAGTTTTGATGTGAGTATACCGAGGGAACGTCGGAGGTAGAAGACGTTGATTGACAGTAGCGTCAAAACCGATAACTTGCTTATCCTCGTCAGGGATACCTAAATGAATGGTTTTGATAATATAAGGTATCAATTCGGAACATAACGACAGTAATTTCGTACTTTCCGCAACCGTAGTAGGAGTTACTTCTTTCTTATTTAGTATGACAAAAGCTTGAAGTACGGAACGTATGAATTTCAAACGTAGAAAGACAGCTGTGGTCTCTTCATCTTGTCCTTCAGTATTATTAGGTTTCACCTGCTTCCTTGACATCTCTTCTTCGACTTCCTTCAACATCCCGATAGAGCGTATCTCAGTGACATCTGGTACCAAGCGGTAACCGTAAGTCAACGGTTGGAAATCTTCCTCTTCAAAAACGAGACCGCGGTTGATAAAATCTTTAATTATATCTATGATTTTAAATACGGCGACGCAAAATGATTTTAAAGCTTTATCCTGAATACAATGAGGACTGTGCAAGTAGAGATTAGTGAACACAGTCTGAGCTAAAGAATGACCGTCGAGCCAACTAACCATACAAGCCCAAGTATTATCCATAATGGCTAACTGGTCTTTCAAAGGTATGTTCTGCAAAGGTAGTATGTTCTTCTCTCTGGCTTGGTGGAATGTTAAAGGGGGTTTGTTACCTCTGTTGCAACGCATGCCGGCGTCCATTTTAGGGTCCATCATTTCGATAGCGCTCATCGCTTCGAATAAACCGAACAGCTCGTCATGTAAAAGCTCACCCAATTCCAAATCTTTGATAGCGTCTTTGAATTCATTAGTGATGTCGACCCAATCGCAGCTAGATTCGGCGAAAAGCACCGGACTCGACACAGGACTGCGATCTCGGAGACATATCTCCGAATCGTTACACTCCGTCACAGACATTTTTACGAAATTTTTCAACAATTCACATAAAAAATCAACCCGAAAAAAATTAAAATAAACTAAATATCATTTTCCTCCGGCAAATATATAAAATAATATAATTAATTTCATTTTAAACTCTAAAAAACTACTTGAATATGAATACGAGAATCATTTTTAACCTGCTTTTTGACGTGTAACCGTATAATAACCTTTATATAAAACTCCTTTAAATAAAATGTGTTCGATTCCTCAACACTCGTCAACTCTATATTGTTGATAACATTTCATGCTGCAAGCATCTGATCAATTAAAAAACCCAGATATTTTATTCGCAGAATTCAAATTTGAAGTTTACTTTTGTAGATAAGTTTTCTTGTTTTTTTAATTTAATGGTTTATTTATTTATTCTGTTAAAAGTTTAATGACTTTATATCAGTAATCCTTAAGAAAATCGCTAAATTAATCAATTCTTTTATTTACTTTGTTGCATGAAGACAAGTTTCAAGTTTTATTTTAACCAAAAAAGAACATTTAATTAACTGCGATATGAAATTAAATTGTGATACGAAAATTATTTGTGATAAAATTATTTTGGTGCCTTACAGAAAAGAACACGTTGATAAGTAAGTTTTTGTTTTAAAAATAAAATATTTTAAACCCGATTGAATTGACAGGATAAGAGGTAAATACGAATTAGCCAAAGAGTTCACCACTTCACTTTTACAATAGATTGCATAAAACCTACCTGCATATTCCATGATTAAGAAATAAAATATTAAAAACAGGCAGGAAAGTAATTGAAACAGTCAGGGTAATATTTCCCCGCCCAGGCAGGAAAAGTGTTATCCAATGCATGCCATAACATCTGGTTTTGTTTGTTTGGTTTTATTTTAATTTAGTTTTATTATAAGTAAATGTTGTATTAATTAGATGTTTACCTAAGCGTCAATTTTTTTGTCTAAAGCCCTGATTACATGAAAGCGAGTTTACTCGCTAGAGAGTAGAGAGTGAATTTGCAAGCGAGTAGATACTCGCTACTCGCTCTGCATTAGTTAATTACACACAACGAGTAAAATCGCTGGGGAGTAGCGAGTAAATTCGCCTTATTCCTCCTTTCCGGCGCTAGTGTAGTCAACACTTTATCAGTAGTCAGTGAGCGAGTTTACTAGCTACCTATATTAGACGGAGCGAGTTTACTCACAGCGAGCAAACTCTACTAACTTACATGCCTGATCTGTTTGGCCAGCCAAGCAAATATGGTGGTGGGAGGCCTGGGCGGCTCAGTGGTTCTTCGAAAGAGTGGCGCCACCAGGTTTCGGCCTGAAAACCATGATGATGACACTCCTGGTTGTAATACAACCAGGAGAGGGGAGTCATGTACTATGTTCACACATCGTTTTAAGAGCGTTTCGGAACCAATTTGTTTTGAAAATTCGTTTTGTTCATACAACAAAAAATACAAGTGATCGAAATGTTTGTTTTCACAATTGTTGTCACGAGTAAAACCTTCTTTCTTGGGCACTTTTATAGAAAAGGGCCCCCCTTTTTCTTTTCAATCTAATATACTTTCTTACAACTTAATAAACACTTTTTTAATAGAAAAGTGTGATATTCTTTTGTCCCAAAGCATATTGGACTGAATATCCCTTTGTCTTAATAGGTACTTAGACTAAGGTATATAAACTCTTTTGTATAAAAACAAAAAGGGGGGCCCTTTTCTATAAAAGTACCCTTTCTTGTTACCTAATAAGTCCGCGTATTTTTACATTTTTATTTACAAGTTATTAAAAGTTTTTTTTTTTTAGTTCTTTATAGTTTTAACTTTTGTTTAACAACGTTTTTGCAGTTTAAAAAAAGAAACGGAAGCTCATGAAAGTAAAGAACTTGAAAAGCGGAAAAGAGTAAAATAACCTGATATCTCGATCCCCTCCACGACCTGTTCACACGAGCGTTTTGAGATTCGATTCCCCGATCCGATCACGTATTTTTGGTGGAGCGGATCCAAACTGATATGATCCATCGATTCCCCGTTCATACAGCGTTTTGAATTAGCGGATCGTTTTCAGAACCGTTTTCAAAACGATGTGTGAACGTAGTAATGGTTAATGACCACATCTTCACACGAGTGTGTGAAGAGTTCGGTCTCTAACCCAGGTTTGTTCAATGGGCCCATCTAAGTGGCCTGCGCCTTCGGGTGTAAAAGCCCCCTGAAATAAAAAAAAAGTATGGTGGTATGAAGTTAAAATGCTAAATTGGCTAAATTGCTAATTAAACGGCTAAATTGCTAGTTAAACTGCTAAAATGGCTAAATTGCCCCAAGCTGGCGTAGGCTAAAAAATAAAATAAATAAAATAAAATAAAATAAATAAATTAAAAAAATAGGTTAAATTCCTCACTTCTTTATTCGTATGCTCTTTTATATTTAAGATTATATTTAAGATTACCCCATGCACGGAATTAAGGTTTCAGTTGGGAGAACCACTTGAATTTATCTTGGTGCGTAGGCATCTGCGGTTAGTTTCATAATGGAGTTCTAGGTCTTCCGCTGGTTACCACGTTGTAGTGGATGATATTTCCGACATTTCTCCTCTTATGCTAGAGGCATCTTCAGGGTAGAGTATAGAAGTTCTGATGATAGAAGTTGACGTTGTTTCTATCATCTGTACAACATGCTCTGCCCCTCTACCCTGATGATGCCTCTAGCATAAGAGGTGAAACGTCGGAAATATCATCATCTATGATGCGGTCACCACTGTAAGACATAGAACTCCAGTATTCAGTTTTATTACTTGTTCTTTTGACATAATATACACTGATGTTTAAGATATCATAAATGGATGGGGGATGAAGAACTGAGAGAAATGACAGCATCTGATAGACTGACGTTGGAAGAGGAATATGCAATGCAGCAATCTTGGCTTAATGATGCAGACAGTGAGTATTTCTATGTTAATTCTACCGAGATATATATACAGTAGTCACCGCTTAATGTTATCAACAGCTTAGTGTGATCAAAATAGCTTGGAACGGGCCCACCCAATACCAATGCTTTATAAATTATCTGTTTATTGTTATCAGTATTTCGTTTATTGTGATCAAAGTCAAGTCGAAATCGTTGAATTTTTTGATATACTACAGCTGCGGCAAACCGAGAAGCGTTTTGTCTAAACACCCAGGATTCTCAGAAAGTATACCTCACGCCAACTTTCCCTTCCTCTATATTACTACATAGACATAGAACATCAAAACATCCATTTCTCCCCCTATTTCTACGACATTTCACTTAGACAGAGCTCAGTTGTTTTTGTCTTTCAATCGCTTCTGAGAACTCTTTAGTCAAATTATCATTACATTTATACAAGTTCGAAGACGATTATTTTATGTTATAAAAAGTTTTAAACAAAGAATGAGTGCTTCAAAACGTCACAATATCAGCTCGTAGGAGAAGTTAGACATCTAAAGATTGTACGATCGTCTTTTGACCGAGATGAGCCAGCGGAAAGCCGCAATTAAATTGGAATCTTTCTCAGCCATTGCTGAATAAACTTCTAAAACAACGGAAGGATATCGGGATTGTCTCTTTAAAGAATGAGAACCAAATTCGCATAAGAAAACAGAGAGGACTAGAAGATGTTGAGTGAGCCCTAAAAGAATAGTTTCTGAGAAAAGAATGTAAGGAGAATGAAAGGAAAGAAATGTAAAATATGTTTAGGGTCATT
>KZ653569.1:4760-19311 GCA_001010745.2 Gerris buenoi | reverse complement strand
AAATACTGAAATACGAGCTTACATACATGAAGTTTATTATTTTTTTCTGCAATTATTATTAAAATATAACAATTGTAGATAAAGTACGGTACGCAACTCGTGTGAAAACGGCATTTTGCATTGCTCGTGTTGTTTTACTACCCTCGCTATCGCTCGGGTGTAAACTCCACACTCGCATGCAAAATGCTACTTTCCACACTCGACGCGTAATGTACTATTACATCCCGATTAAAATAAAATCATACCAATACAGAAGCATTCAGTCGTATAGTTGTATTCTATGGATTTTTATTAATATTTTTCTAGTGTGACACATCCCTGGGGGATTGAACTAGAGAAGGAAACGGTTCCTAGGTGATAGCCTAAGATTTTGAAATATAAATTTGTACTTTTATTCAATTCAACCAATATTTATTTTTTATTAAGTTTACTAGTAGTTATTTGATTATCCCACTGAAGATGTTAAATCACAGTTTTAAAAACCTTTATTTGTTTTTACTTTCTCATATAAAGAGAAAGTATTGTGATGGTGTGAAAATTTGATTATTAAGTATTTACACGTTTTGAGGCTCCCTAAGTCTAAAAAAGGGGTTTTTAAAAAAATGTCTGTCTGTCGTCTGTGCAGACCAGTAAAAGACTTAAACTTCTGGGCCGATTTTGACAAAATTTGACATAAATGTGAAAAATCATACCCCCAAGTGAAAGCTAGTTAGTTTGAGGGAAGCTGCCTCACAAAAACTCTGAACAAAATGTGGAAAAAAAATTATTTCTCGAAAATAGTTCTTACAATTTTGATTAAAAAAATTCAAAAAAAATGTTGTCCAATTTAAATACAAATCTAACAGTGTAAGCCGTTTTCCCGAGAAAAATAGCTTTAAACGCAGAAGGGGAGAGGCCGGGTTCAATTCCCCGCTGAGGAGCATTTATTTTTATGATATATTTTGAAAAAAATGTTAAATAATAATTAAATGTACATACGAAAACTAATAAATGGAAAATACTGGGCTAAGTAATTATGAACTCTTTCTGAGAAAGTTTGTCTGAGTTGTCTTGAACCGATTTTTCTATTACGTCCAATACATTATTAGGTTGTTATATGAAGGGGATCCAGCCACATTACTACTCTACTCAATGAAATATGCCTCACCTTACTCCTCTACTCAATGAAATATGCCTCACCTTACTCCTCTACTCAATGAAATATGCCTCACCTTACTCCACTAATCAATGAAATATGCCTCACCTTACTCCACTAATCAATGAAATATGCCTCACCTTACTCCACTAATCAATGAACTATGCCTCACCTTACTCCTCTACTCAATGAAATATGCCTCACCTTACTCCACTACTCAATGAAACCATCTGAAACAAGCCTCACTTATTGACACCTCACTAGATTTGATGGTGTTTAAACCGACGTTTAAAACGACAGATTTGTAAGTACGCTAACCACTAACTTTTTATAAATCAATTCAGCATAAAACAAGCTTTCGGCCTTGGTTCAAAGACATTAATGGCATCAGAGGTATGGTCGTTGCTATTTAGAGACTGCGTGCTGATCACGGTATCTGCAATTATTATTTGCATAGGTTTGGTTTGGCGAATTCTCCTATGTGGCTTTTTTGTAATGTCCACGAAACTCTGACTCACATTATATTCGAATGTAATAAATATAGCCCACAAAGAGACGTGATGTTCGAAAATATTTTCAAACGCAATATCGAAAGACCTTTCAACTACAATAGTTTGTTATCAAGCAATAGTTATGATGTTTCCAACACATTTACACCTTCCTTAAAAGCTCTAAGATAAAAATATAGATAACTTCGCTCATTAATATAAACATTATTAAATTTAATCTCGGTAATTTTTATGGCTTTGTGGTCTTAGACCAGATGCCACAAAAAAAACCACTAATCGGCATCATCAGTCCGCCCCAAACCATATGATAATATTGTGTTTAAGAATAAATTCACTACAAAATAACTTAAACTCAAACAGTTAAAGGTTAATTAAACTGTAATACTAACAACATAAAAAAATATTAAAATAATGCAGTCTTATATCAAACTAATTTAGAATGCCTACAACTATTTTTAATAATAATAAATTTTCAATAAATAAGTAGCTTAAAATATTTTACATACACATAATAATATATTACTTTTTTCCCATTAATTTATAAAATATCACTGAATACAAATTTCATATATTGACCATAAGGCCGTCCGCACACGGAGCAACTCAAAACAAACTCAACTGGAAACTCGAGTCATTTTTGAGTTGACAGAAAGCAAACCCAGTTTGTAACGAGTTGCTCCGTGTGCGGTGTTCCCGTTCAATTACACAGGTTGAAACTCATAGTCAACTCAAAAATGACTCGAGTTTCCAGTCGAGTTTGTTTTGAGTTGCTCCGTGTACGGAGGGCCTAATAGTCCAGGAGATTAGCATGCGAAAAAACAAGCCAATGTCCTGCAGACAAACTTTAGCCAATCACATACTCTTAAAGTGCCCTCAAAAGATAAACGTATAAACAAAATTCCAGCTTAATATTAGTCTGACACTTTATTTTGCATGACATCTCCTAAACTATAAGCACACAAAAAATAAATGTAATGAATTAAGAATATTTTAAATTCATTATTATAACAAAGTTAAAAACCCTGATCATTTAAATAAGTTAGGACCAGGATATTATTTTTTTAAAAAAAAAGATTTTAATACCAAAGTTCAAGTGAAGTTTAGGATTCAACAAAATTTTGATTTAAATTTTTTTTTTTTTAAATAACCAGCTCAAATTTTAATTAAAGAATTTATATTTGTAAGTTTCTACGTTAGTAACATGTCTTTCTTTTTACTGTCTTATACTAGAGGTCGACCAAGAAGTCATGAACACGGTAGAAACTGAAAGCTTAGCTTCGTTTAAAGTCGGGATATCCGAGTATTGCCGAAGTCAGTATAGTCGGGTGCTTTTCTAGATTGTATGAAATGCCCAGTTACGTCAAATCTCACAAGTAACAACAGGAAGGTTTCCAATCTGTTAGGTTTCCTGTTTTGTTTGTTTTTATACAGTACGAGTTATAGTCACAACTGTCCTAAACGATTTTCGTACGATCCACAAATCCACGGGATGATGCAAATACAAAGGACGCTAGAAATAACGGGGTAGGAAATCAAAAGTAACAAATCAAACTCAGAAATAAAGAGGAATAATCAATAAATAATAATATAAAGATATCGTGTAGTAGAAGTCATTTCTTATCAGGTACAGTGTTGCCTGTAGCAAAAAATATAGAAGTTAAAAAAATATAATGATTAATAACTAAAAAACAACACTGTGTTTTTTGACAGTGGTCTATTTTATTAAAAACTGACTGTAGATGACGACACTAGCACACTCCTCAGATTTCCATGACTTCTTGGTCGACCTCTAGTAAGAACAAAATGTAGTGTTTCATAGAGTGCGCAGATTTTAAATTGGGCGGCATTATTTTGTTTGAAGGTTGTCGGCACTGTTTTTTTTTAAGTGACTCTATTTAATTAAGAATTTAATGTTTGTTCGTTTAGTCACCACAGAACAATGCACCGTAACCATGCAATGCATCGTAACCATGCAATGCATTGTAACCATGCAATGCATCGTATCCATGCAATGCATCGTAACCATGCAATGCATCGTAACCATGCAATGCCTAATAACCAGTATGTTGTAAACCGTGTAATGTCTAATGAGCATTTTTTTTTGTAACCGAGTAATGCCAACAGAGTAATGTGATGTAACCATACCGTGCATAACAAGCAATGCATTGTAACCATGTTATGCCTAATGAGCAATGCATCGTAACTGTAAAATGCCTAACAATCAATACATCACATCTGGGAAATGCATCACATCCAGGAAATGCATAAATCAATGCATCACATCCGGGAAATGCATCTCAATCGATGCATCACATCCGGGAAATGCATAAATCAATGCATCACAGAAAAAAAAAAAAAATAAAATAAAAAATAGGAAGGCCTGGGTCGACCGCTGTCAATAAACTATACATGATTTTCAGACAAGAGAATTTGAAGAGCGTACAAAAAAAAAATAAATAAATAAAATAAAAAATGTCAGTTGCAACCGTAAATTTGTATCTGGGGGTTATATGGTACAAAATATAGCACTAGGGCAAGACAGTGTGGATATCCGTGATTGCCTGGCTAGTGTATATCTCCCACTCCAGGAAGAAAATTAAAAAATAATTTAGGATATTTTTTTTTTCCAATTTCATTGCATTTTAAAAGTGTGCGTACTTTATGAAACACCCTATATGAATTAACACAAGTAAACATATTAATTAAATTTAATTATTATTTTTTTTTTATTAATTATTATTTATTGTAGTATTAGCTACAATATATATAAATATATACATGTACATCCTACAAAGTAAACAGAAATATTTCATATTTAATTATAGTCGTATTAGAAAGTAAATCAACAGACTATATTTAATAATAAGTAAGCCCTTACTAGAAATGTCTATTAATTTATTATAAATAATTAAAAATTATTATTTTTCATTGGTTGAAACATAATACAACCACAGTAAAAAAACAAAACAAAATATATATTCATAAATAGTTATAATTAAAAAAATTAATCCAACCATTCAGCAAATTGCTTCAGCAATTTAATATTTTATTGTTTTTTTAAAGAAAATTAAAAATTAATAATAAACAACAATAATAATAATAATAATAATTAAATAAAAATAATACAAAAGAAGACTAATTCTAGGAATGGTTAAATCTCTTTTTGTAACAAAGAGTTATTATTTAAATATAAAAAAAGGTCGATTAAACCCCCCTCCCCTCCCTCTTCCAAAATAAATATTGTTAATACTCTTACGACCTGATAATTCTCTCATTGCGAGCCCTTAGAGTCGATATTTAGTGAGGAGAGGTTGTCTAGTAGGTCGTTAAGTTGTGTATCGACTTGTTCTCTCGTGTCGTTGGTCAATTTCAAGTTGTTTTGGAAGGCTTCAAGCATTCCGGCATCGACTCCCACTTCTTCTTTGTGGGAGAACATTAACAACATCTCGATGACCTGAAAAAAAGGTAAAGTAATCAAAATTAAGGGAAGTAAGTAGTTAACATTTTGGTAAAAAAAAGTCTCTAAATTCAACAATTCCTTGGTAGAAATCCATTTCAGGATCAGAGATTTTACTTTTTGCAAACCTTTATTACACCGTCCCGTGTTTTGTTTATTGCCTCGGGAATGACAGTTCCCATTGTCATTCCACTCAACGCGTCTATTTACTATGAGAACCTCCCCTTTCTCCCTCCGAGAACCTCCCCCTAACCCCTCTTATCTCTATCGCACTCTTACAAACAGTTAATTATACATCACTCTCTCTGAACTTGTTTGTTTACAAAACTTTTTTAATAATATAGATAGATAAAAGAGCAAGTGTTTAACGCTGGGGAACGTGTAGTTCTGTTAGACCTAAATGTCAGATAAAATAAATGAAGTTTAGACAAAAATAGAGACTTGGCTATACAGTGATCTCACGACATTTCACATGAGACTTGGCTTATTATTTTACATGAGTGTTTTTGTTGGGATTTATCTTATCTGTTGTGTGGACATTTAAAATAGATTAAGACTTATTAGGGATGCACATCTCCTCATGTCTATTAGACCACGCATGTTCAAGGGTTCAGTAAAAGGCCAATAAATGATGTAAAATTATTCAAATACCTGGTGTACTTGTTCCTTGACCTGTTTACCGGAATCTTTAGAGTTTTTCTTGAGAATCCTCAGCTTAGACTGAGCCAGTTGAAGAGGATTGCGTCCAAGAATGTCCAAACAGTTTGCATCCGTACCTGAAATCACCCAACAAACCAAATCGAGTAGAGAATAGAGTAGTAGTAATATCAGGAAATTGAATTTAGGATGGTACACCAATTCATTAGCTTTCCTAATTTGGTCCTCTTCTGCACATACCCTTAGCTTATTTATTATTTCAAACATTTTATGTTTCACCCAGTTAAAATTTACCCCCTCATCCAACTCCAAGGTTATATCGTGCGAAGATCCCATACCCTTCCATGCCTTCCACCATGAGATATTTTTAGGGTCCGTAGGCAAAAGCCAAGGACCCTTATATTTTCGCGTGTGTCTGTCTGTCCGTCTGTTGCATGCTCTCACAGCTACATTTTTCGTCCTATGACTTTGAAATTTGGCATGTATATATCTTGTACCTCCCCACACATGTTAAAAATATAGCGACTTAAAAAAAATATTTTTCAATAAATTTAGGGTAAAAAAAACTTGAGGGTTAAATTTTTTAATTTTTTTTTTCGACATCAAGAGGGGTATCATATTAAAGGGTACGTCGAGCTGATTACAAAAACATGTAATTCTTCGGTTATAACTTTGATAGGGCGAGCATAGGCAAGTTTGAAGTGGGTGTGAAATGTGTCCCCCCCCCTTATCTCGCTTACGGGAAGTGCAAAAAATCTGAAAAACATTCTTCGACCAAAAGTAAAGATACCACTTTTTGGGAAATTTCGAAAAAATAATTATTTTATTTTTTATTGACAAAATACGGTTTTTTTTATAGTTATGGTCTTGTCGATGTATTTATATGGCTGTTTTCAAGTTCAATGGCAAAAAAATACTTAATCAGAAGTTTGTTTATGTGTTTTGAGAATATCAGACCCATAGGATAGTTCAAAGTAAGCTTTTTAGTATTTTAATAAAAAACACCATCAAGAGGGTACTACTTGTAACATTACAGTGCTGCCTATGGACCCTCGCTGTGTGCTGACTAGCATACACTTGACCTGTTTATTTTCTATTACCTTCAGGGCCAGAATTTTTGGAAATCTAATATCCTCTGCGGAAAGAACTCTTGCCAAATAACAACAACTTTACAGCAGGTGCAATAAGTAATTACCTGCTTTAAGGAGTTTTGTAATGACAGCGATGTTATTGGTGCATGCAGCCAAGTGAAGCGGTGTATTGCCTATAGAATCCCTTGCATTAGGATCAGCTCCATGCTCTAACAGTATTCTATAACATACAACAAATCAAAATTACATCGAGTCTTTCTGCTACTATCTCATAGCATAAATACAGTAGAACCCCGGAAATCCGAACTAAATGGGACCAGGGTCGGTTCGGATTTCTGAATTGTTCGGATTATCGGGGGGACTGGTTTTATTGTCAATTAAAATAACTAAATTGTTGCTGGTATAGTTTATAGGTATATTCTTACGTTCCGGCATGAGAAATACCTAGTATTTCTGTTAAAAGAAAGAGATATAAATTAATTATGATTAAGTTAGAACGATGACAATCCTTTTTCGGTATTCGGTTCCATAGAAATGTAGGCCGGCAAGTATAAAGGTAGAGTATTTCTAGAAATGCATAAAATACGACTGAGAATAGGAGAGTTATTTAAGAAACATTAGATGTGTCTAAACGCATTTCCGGGAAATTTCACCAAGCCGTAAGTGTGTAATGTCTCATCTAAAACTACAGTTCTCCGAAAAATTCATTTAAAACCATTATCAGCTCACAATACTGCAGTCAGTTTTACATCTTCTGAACAGTCTTTTAATTTTTGTAAGAAGTTTGTTTAAATAAATTTTTTCCGTGGTAGGCTGTGAAATAGTAACTTTAGAGCCTAGAAAACAAAGCTAAAATCAATTTTTGGTTACGTGGACTTAAAAAATCTTTTCATTACTCCTGGGAGTAAAGAAAAATTTTTTTACATCCTAGGACGCAAAAAATTTTTATTGTACTACAAGAACTTGTCAAAACTTCCGTAGGAGCGCTGATTTCTTACTAATGTGGCTCTTAGTACGATTGAATTCCGCTAGATGTCAATGCGTTTTATTTATCTTTTCTTATAGTGTAACCTCTTTTTAAGGTTTTTTTTTTTTAATCTTAAGTTTAAACTAATATTTGTTATTATTATATTGATTATTGATTAATATTTAATGTTTTTTATTGTCTGCTACCTCGGAAAAAATAGCATATGCTACACGACTGTGAAGTGTTTTTTCTTTACCTTGGCAATATTTCCTGTCTCGCTTCGCTCGACAGTAAATGTAATTGCCGTGGTAAAGAAAAAACTCACTTCACAGCCTAGTAACATAATATACTATTATTTGTTCAATAAATTAAACATTGTTTTTTCCTAGGTACCTAGAAAACCAGGACCTAGGACAAAAACCTCTAGGTACTTAGAAAAACAGTAAACACTTCTATGTAATACATATTTATGTTATGTATTAAATAAACATCTTAACAATCATTATTCGAATTAAGATGTCACAGAAATACACTCTTTTTAAATTACATCATATATATATACTAACCCCTACATTTTTTTTTTTTTTAAATCCTAGAAGTTGTTCGGAATATTGGGGTTTTTGGATTTCCGGGGTTCTACTGTATACTGTTCTGCAAAAAAAAGCTTCAGAATGAAATAGTTATTTATGCTCCTAGGGAGTAAAATAAGCCATTATTCCCTGAGCGAAAAAGTTGGTTCTTGAGGCGAGCCAAGGGAATTAGAGTTTTTAATAACGCTAATTAGCTCCCGAGGGAGATAATTATCGCGAGGGTAATAATGGCACTTTACTCATGAGGTACATACAATATTTTATCTTCAGTAGGGAGAAAATACAAATTTTCATCCATTGCACAGTTTTTATTTATTATTTTATTAAATAACTATAATTATTAGCACTTTTAATAGCAGATATAAGATATTCACTATTAAAAACAAATAAGAATTGGAATTAAAACTCAAATAGAAGGTTATTTAGATGCAGGTTATAAACAGTGAAAAAGAAGGTCGAAAAAGCAATGTTGCCAACCTGATTTCAACAACTTCATTACATTAGCAATTCATTTTCTTCTATTTATAAATATTTAATTGGCAATCCTAAATTTTTCGCCCTACTTTTACTTTAACTCACTACTTTATGAGGTCAGGGAAAAGACTTACTTTAGTCCCTCTAAACTAATCCAAAATCATAACTTTTCTCCCTACTAGAGATAAAGGTCCTTTTCTCAAGTATTTTTGTGTGCTGAATTCGAATCTGAAGTCAAAATTTCTCCTATACATACAGTTTTCCCTGGAAAATGCTCATAAAGTTTTTTAAAAAAAGAGTTTTTGGGGGAGTTTCAATCCAATTTTTCATCCCAGAAAATTTTGTAAAAATTAATTTCGTCAATAGCTAAAATTAATTTNGTATGAAACAGTGTTAGACTTCTTTCTCTTCCTACCCTTCAAGGATCCAAGTTACACGACCTACAAATAATTATACAGGGTACACATAGCATCACTACACAATAACAATTATGTTATCAACATTACATATGATTTAACAGAAAATTTAAAAACATAGTATATAAAAAGTTCTTTTTATCTTGCAATTATTCAAATCTAAACAGGGGAAAAAACTAGAATCCTTCTATAATTCCAAGCCCTGCTAGCGTATGAAACAAGCTTGGACCACTCTCCATTACACAAGACCCTGATGTAGCCCTCTAAAGAAAGCTCAGCCTGGCCAAAGATCGCCACCCTCAACTCTCTTAGAGCCACACACTGTGCTAGAAAATGAAAGTGGTCCTCCCTTGCTCATTGCACAAACTACATTCAGTTTGTCTACCTTCCCTACCTCTTGTATAATTTAAATTTAAAAGCTCCCCTCTAATTCTAAAGATCCAGCTGGCTGTATATCTATTATTTATTTGATAAAGGTAAGTATTCAGATAGGAGTCCAACACATGTGGTACCAGGAAATGAAAATTAGGATGGTACGCCGATTCATTAGGGAAATAAATAAGTTAGCTCCCGAGGCTTGCTGAGGGAGATAACTGTAGTATTAGCTCTCGAGGCTGGCCGAGGGAGAAACACCGAGAGCAGAAACACTTTGATCCATGTTGCGTATTAAATTGTATCTACGACTAGTGCACCATGGGTAATAGCTATTAAGTTTGAAGGTATAAATAAAAGTTTTACCTACAAATTCACGTAATTTAAACACCTTAAACTGATATTTAGTTANTAGATAGATAAAAGAGCAAGTGTTTAACGCTGGGGAACGTGTAGTTCTGTTAGACCTAAATGTCAGATAAAATAAATGAAGTTTAGACAAAAATAGAGACTTGGCTATACAGTGATCTCACGACATTTCACATGAGACTTGGCTTATTATTTTACATGAGTGTTTTTGTTGGGATTTATCTTATCTGTTGTGTGGACATTTAAAATAGATTAAGACTTATTAGGGATGCACATCTCCTCATGTCTATTAGACCACGCATGTTCAAGGGTTCAGTAAAAGGCCAATAAATGATGTAAAATTATTCAAATACCTGGTGTACTTGTTCCTTGACCTGTTTACCGGAATCTTTAGAGTTTTTCTTGAGAATCCTCAGCTTAGACTGAGCCAGTTGAAGAGGATTGCGTCCAAGAATGTCCAAACAGTTTGCATCCGTACCTGAAATCACCCAACAAACCAAATCGAGTAGAGAATAGAGTAGTAGTAATATCAGGAAATTGAATTTAGGATGGTACACCAATTCATTAGCTTTCCTAATTTGGTCCTCTTCTGCACATACCCTTAGCTTATTTATTATTTCAAACATTTTATGTTTCACCCAGTTAAAATTTACCCCCTCATCCAACTCCAAGGTTATATCGTGCGAAGATCCCATACCCTTCCATGCCTTCCACCATGAGATATTTTTAGGGTCCGTAGGCAAAAGCCAAGGACCCTTATATTTTCGCGTGTGTCTGTCTGTCCGTCTGTTGCATGCTCTCACAGCTACATTTTTCGTCCTATGACTTTGAAATTTGGCATGTATATATCTTGTACCTCCCCACACATGTTAAAAATATAGCGACTTAAAAAAAATATTTTTCAATAAATTTAGGGTAAAAAAAACTTGAGGGTTAAATTTTTTAATTTTTTTTTTCGACATCAAGAGGGGTATCATATTAAAGGGTACGTCGAGCTGATTACAAAAACATGTAATTCTTCGGTTATAACTTTGATAGGGCGAGCATAGGCAAGTTTGAAGTGGGTGTGAAATGTGTCCCCCCCCCTTATCTCGCTTACGGGAAGTGCAAAAAATCTGAAAAACATTCTTCGACCAAAAGTAAAGATACCACTTTTTGGGAAATTTCGAAAAAATAATTATTTTATTTTTTATTGACAAAATACGGTTTTTTTTATAGTTATGGTCTTGTCGATGTATTTATATGGCTGTTTTCAAGTTCAATGGCAAAAAAATACTTAATCAGAAGTTTGTTTATGTGTTTTGAGAATATCAGACCCATAGGATAGTTCAAAGTAAGCTTTTTAGTATTTTAATAAAAAACACCATCAAGAGGGTACTACTTGTAACATTACAGTGCTGCCTATGGACCCTCGCTGTGTGCTGACTAGCATACACTTGACCTGTTTATTTTCTATTACCTTCAGGGCCAGAATTTTTGGAAATCTAATATCCTCTGCGGAAAGAACTCTTGCCAAATAACAACAACTTTACAGCAGGTGCAATAAGTAATTACCTGCTTTAAGGAGTTTTGTAATGACAGCGATGTTATTGGTGCATGCAGCCAAGTGAAGCGGTGTATTGCCTATAGAATCCCTTGCATTCGGATCAGCTCCATGCTCTAACAGTATTCTATAACATACAACAAATCAAAATTACATCGAGTCTTTCTGCTACTTACTCATAGCATAAATACACTGTTCTGCAAAAAAAAAGCTTCAGAATGAAATAGTTATTTATGCTCCCAGGGAGTAAAGTAAGCCATTATTCCCTGATTGAAAAAGTTGGTTCTTGAGGCGAGCCAAGGGAATTAGAGTTATAAATAACACTAATTAGCTCCCGAGGGAGATAATTATCGCGAAGGGAATAATGGCACTTTACTCACGAGGTACATACAATATTTTATCTTCAGTAGGGAGAAAATACAAATTTTCATCCATTGCACAGTTTTTATTTATTATTTCATTAAATAACTATAATTATTAGCACTTTTAATAGCAGATATTCACTATTAAATACAAATAAGAATTGGAATTAAACTCAAATAGAAGGTTATTTAGATGCAGGTTATAAACAATGAAAAAGAAGGTTGAAAAAGTAGTGTTGCCAACCTGATTTCAGCAACTTCATTACATTAGCCATTCATTTTCTTCTATTTATAAATAATTAAGTTGGCAATCCTTACTTTTTCGCCCTACTTTTACTTTTTCTCACTACTTCATGAGTTCAGGGAAGAAAAGACTAACTTTAGTCCCTCTAAACTAATCCAAAATCATAACTTTTCTCCCTACTAGAGATAAGATAAAATGTCCCTTTCTGAAGTATTTTTGTGCGCTGAATTCGAATCTGAAGTCAAAATTTCTCCTATACATACAGTTTTCCCAGGAAAATGCTCATAAAGTTTTTTTTTAAAAAAGAGTTTTTAGGGGAGTTTCAACCCAATTTTTCACCCCAGAAAATTTTGTAAAAATTAATTTCGTCAATAGCTAAAATTAATTTTTCACTTTAAGGTAAAACAAATGTTCCAAATTTCATAAAAGTTAGCCCATTAGTTTAGGCTTAAAACTTTTTTGGACTCGAAGGGACTTCTTTATCACAATACTTTCCTTCTAAATATACAATAATGGTGTATGAGAAAGTAAAAAAGAGCTAAATTGATAATTTATAATTGTGCAATAGTGGGTAGTATATTAACAGTATTTGCCCAACCAGACAGCACATTTTGCATATTTTTTTTATATTTATAGTAACAGCATAAATATAGTTTAAGGGGAGGGGGCCACACCAAATTTTGATGTTTTTTGACAAAATGTCCAGAAATAGACACTTTTCTGTAAAAACGGGGAAGAAATCACATCATCTAGACTTATTTTGGATATAAGTTTCCCTCGGTAGTGTTAGATTAAATATTTACCGTACTTACTAAATAAAAACTGAATGTTTATAGAGGTAAAAGATGAAACTGACTGTACAAGGTGAGTGTATCCCTTGCATGCGGCAAGATGAAGCGGCGTCCTCTTCAGCGTGTCGTAGCATCGTGCTGAAACTCCTTTACCCAGCAAGTGTTCGACGGTGTTGGTATCATTCATCGACACCGCTTGTCTCAGACGTCTTTCATCTAAACAATAGACTTCAAAATAAATAATTAGCGTTTGGAACCCAATCGACTGAAAAAAATCGACTAATCGGTTGTTTTAAAGTATTGATTCATTCGGTTGTGGATATCTNATCGCATTCGTACAAAATCATTTTAAAAATAAGATTTGAACCACAAGAAAGGAAAATAATAGGCGAGCGAAATAAAAACAAAAACAATAAAGCGGAAGGTTACGTTTCTGTTCACCGAAATTCAATCCCAAACTACTAGTCCCTGCCTCCGATCGCTGACTGCTCTGACTGGTACCAAACCAATCCGTGATTCAAACAGAGTGTGGTTGGAACAGCCGACTAACAGTCAGAGTTTGAGTTTGGGCTTGGTTGGAACGCCCTGTTCCTAATGCGCAAGCGTCGACAGTTCCAAACCAGTTTGAAGTGCGGTTGGAACAAACCTAATGTAAATATATTAAATTATCAGGTAAGATAAAATGTAAACACTACATTAACACTGGTATCAACTAGGAATCTGACATACAATGAAACTTGGCATACTGACCTAGAGGTTTCTTGAACTCCCGCCATCTGGTAAGCTCTCTATTATAGTTGGTACACCTGAGTGCACGGATCTTACGCTTTATCTTGTACTCCTGATAATTCCTTCCCAGGGTGAACTCTAAAACAGAACAAACCATTATTGGCAGCAGATTACAGGTTCTGTAGAATAAGGCAAACAAGCATTTGGAAATAAAAAATTAACAAGAATCGTTAACCCTATAACTGTGCTTCAAAGTTGTACTCCTATAACTGTATTTGGAATAGGATTAGAGTATCTAAGTATGGTTTGTCTAGAGTCTAGAACCACTATCAAAATACCACATCAAGGAATAACCAAAGAAATAAGGTAACATAAACAGGCTTTTCCCTTTGTCCTGAATTGATTGCATATTGCTAATAGTGGCATTAGTTAAACTCCAGCAACGAAATTGATTCTGATTTAAGCAGTTTAAAACAGTTTTTGATAACATTACATACATAGTTTAAAAAGTTTTCTTATGTATAATATTAGTTTGTCAAAAACTAGTCCTTTAGCAGTATAAATCTGTAAATTGCATTAACTAGGTTTGTGACAGCAATGTCGATGTATCAGATAAAATATCATCTGTGTAGAACTCTTGATTTCACAGTTATATTAATGTAGATCTGAAGAAACATTGTTTGCTCGTTAAAATACAATTTTTTAAGTTTTTGTGGTATTCATACTAAGGAACGTTTAAATTTTAATGACGTTTTGATTTGGATTTAAATAAAAATTTAAACGTTCCATACTATGGATACTACCAAAACTTAAAAAAAAAATAGAATTTCTAATTGATTGTACTA
>KZ653568.1:58729-70946 GCA_001010745.2 Gerris buenoi | reverse complement strand
AATATCTTAATTTAAGTCTGTTAAATTATTTCATGCCTCTGCCAGAAGACTTATACGAAATTTATGTTCAAAAATTGTTTGGAAAGAATTTGACTTTTGAATATTAATAAATGAGTCTTTAATAAATCAGTTGATTAATTATCAGGGTTGTGATGAATCTTGAGGAAACCTAAGGTTTACCTTCTTGTTTATTTACATCGGTGAAACTGTCGAATTAGTTCAATCTTCTCTTACCACCTGCTTTCCCAACATTCGAAACACTTTATTATTAACTTCCATTCCAAGCTTTTTGGTTAAAACCTATGTAGCTTCAATAATATGAGTTGACATCAACATCTTTGTTTACTTCATAGATATGCAAGTTATTCACGGAATATGTCTTCAATACTAGGTGCGAAATGTTGAGACCTACTACCAAATTATTTAGAACTTAAAAAAATGTCAAACAGTTATAACCTAGTGCTTACTACAATGCAACCTTTATTCTCTTTTAATGTGAATTTAAAGATAAAGTTTGAGCAATGAAACCTCAGATGCAGGTTTAAAGTACAGCTTTAGAAATCTTATAATATCTTCTTTTTAAAATCCACAGAAACTGAAAACCTTGCTTATGAGATGTTACCTTAGTTCTTTAGTTGGCAGAATGGCTGAGCAAAAGGCTTTCTCATTTAAGTTAATGAAGGACAGGAGCTGATTAGGCGAGAAAGGGTCCCCAATAGAACAGCTTTGTTCATAGAATATCCACTGGACCAGTCACTTGGTAATTTGGCACAACCGTAGAAGGTAGAAAGTTTTCTTATGGGCATCTTATGGCTGATCCCATATCCACCCTTCATACATGAAGGGGACATCCATAGCACATCGAAGTAAAGGCACTTTCAGGGACTTATTCCGGATGATCAAAATACAATTTTTTGAAATAATAAGGAACAGTCGCGATACTCTTATTAAGAACTTAACTAGATATTTAAACTTACGCCTTCATGTTGACAGCTAAATAAGTTTTAGACAAGCAACTAAACCAAACAAGACCGTAGACGTAGATATAATAAATTACTTTACGTGGAAACGTTTTTAAAATTCTTTAAGAGTACTTCAATTATTGTCACTCCTATATCTGTTTGTTTATAATAAATATTTGATTGTAATAATTATTCACTAATAATTACTTAGTAGGCAAAAGACAGGAGACAGGTTACATGCCTCTTCACTGATCCGATCTATTGCATTATTATTTCAAAAACTAATATTGTTTTCGTTTTCACACCAAAGAGACGTAAACTCGTGCCCCCTTTCTGTCCCTTTGTTTCTTGATTTGTAGTCCAATTGCTTCTATTTCTGGAGGAAAATTATGCAATAGATTTATGACGGAAGTACTTAGTCCGGTACTTCTTTAGATTGTTACTTCCCTGTGATGTTTTAAAATAAAAATGACTTTGACTAAATAATTTATTAAGAAAAAGGGATGTTTAGTCCAATGTACTTTAGGGCAAAGGAATATCACACTTCTGTTTCTATAAGGGAAGTAACAGTCTAAAGAAGAACATTCCGTACACCTTCTTTAGATTGTTACTCCCCTCTTTTTTTTTTTTTTTTTTTTTTTTTTTTTTTTTAAAAAAAAAAAAAAAAAAAAAAAAAGGTAGAAAAATTTTTTTTTTTTTTTTTTTTTTTTTTTTTTTTTTTTTTTTTTTAATAAGAGAAATAAAAATCTAAAGAAGGTCAGTGCTCTTAGGAGACAGCATGCAAAAAAAGTGTCAGGCTAACATCAAGCTAGAATTTTGTATACAAGTCAATCTTTTAGTGCCTTTTAAAAATATTATGTGGTCGGGTAAGTTCGTCTGTGTGAAATTGATTGGCAATAGGTATTTGTATTTTTTTTTTTATATATTTTTTTTTTTTTAGCGGCCATGCGGTTCCATTACGGTAAACAATGTGATTTTCATGATCCTGAGTACAAAAATAGTTTTTTTACCGAAAATCACACTTGATGAGTGATCACTTTGGTTTGGAGTAATATTTGGATAATTAACCTATCACGTGGCAAACTCACACATCAACATGATTTTCGGTATTCTATTTAGTTGTGTACTCAGAATCATGAAAATCACATTGACCACCATAATGGAAGGAACATGGTCACTTTCCTCTGTTTTTTTTTGTGTTTTTTTTTTTGTTTTTTTTTCCAAACACCTACTGGCAACCTGTGCCCCGCAAACGAACTTAGCCGATCACATATTCTAAAAGGCACTACAAGATTAATTTATACACATAATTCTAGCTTGATGTTAGTCAGACACTTTTTTCCATGCTATAATATCATAGTCTAGTACTTCCGTCATAAATCTACTGCATACTTTTCTTCCAGAAGTAGAAGCATCCCGACTACAAATCCTTTATGATGTAGATTTTAATTGGGCTTCTAAGGCTGGTTTCACACTGAAAGAAACAGAGCAACAAACGACAGGAGAAAAGACTTTTCCCGCTGGTAATCTAATACCTTGTCAAAGTCCTGGACTGACCCGTAGAATCCTGTCTACTAACTCCAAGTTTCCTTCTAAAGCAAGTTTAAACTAATCTTCAATACGCTCATACGAATATAACAGTCCTACATATTTCCTTTTTGGAGAACAAAATCTAATTTGATGGATGATTTATGGAGATATTTCGAGTATGTAAATTCCGATGTTGAGTGCTTTTAGAAATTGGAGCGTTAAGTGTAGAATGATTTGAGAATTATGATGTTAATTAGGATCACCATTCACCTAAAACATTTAAAAGTTATTAAGTTAGCTGTTTTGTAATTTTGATGATGTTACATTTAATTTTTAGCTAAACATTAATAATAATAGGTTTGTTTCAACTTAGGCTATTTCTTGGTAAGGTTGTTTCTTTTACATCATCTCACCAATCAATGGAAGATGTTTAAATCTTGTAATGCTGTTAAATTGTTATCAGGTTGGAACGGGTCCAATCATCGCATCGCATTAAATGCATTCAAGAAAACCCAAAAGGTAGAGAACCTTCCAGTTGACATGCGTGTGGTGATCCACAAAACTCCCCATGTTGTACCAATTGGTACTACAGGGTTTTGGCTGAGAATCATTTAGATCGTACGGTAGGCGAATCGCAAACGACCAATGCGTAGGTTGGAACCAAGATATATAGAGTATACATATTATAAAAGATGCGTATATTCTTCATATCTTGGGTTGGAACAGTTTGGAGGACGGTATGAAGTCCCCAGTTGGGTTGGAACAGCTTTTATCCAATCCCAATGCCCATGACAATCCCACCGATGTTTCTGAAGTGTGGAGCAGACCTACTAATTGGCACATCTGCGGAGTTGGCTTAGACTTTCAAAAGAATTTATGCAACTATACACAATGAAGGATAACATGTTGTCAGAATGACTTTATCTGTCATTTAAACAGTATACTATGGCACCATCAACCATAAGGATCCACCAAATTACGTCCTCTACTTTACTTACTGAGCTGCTAATTGATACCACGATGCAGGTTGAAAACCGAACGTGAATGAGGTTTTTTTGTATATCAAATTTAAGCAAGCGTCTTACATTCAACAAAAAATGAGTATCCTATCTGTCAGTAAAGTTTTCGTATCCGACGATAACTTGAGTAAAAGTTTATCTATTTAGTTTAAATCTGTTATACCTACATGTTCTTTTTACTAATGCTCAGGCTAAGTTCGTTGGACAGCATTATCCGTCTACATGTTCGCGCGCTAGGCTCGCCTAAACGTGAGCTTCGACTGTAAAATTGGAATTTCAGGACGGGAAAAGATTCCATCATCATATATTCGATGAGACAAACATTTTTTTTTATTAAAACCAACATGAAGACACCGTTATGAAGTGATAAAGATCGTTAAAACTATTTAAGCAGACCTAAATGTTTAAAATAGAGAAAACAACGGTTTTACTGATATCTTACGTAAGATCTTGAAACTTCATACGCATCGTCTAAAGTAAAATTGAAACAGCCATGTAACATTTCAACTTGAAAGAAGCAACATTATTGAGTAGTGAAGTTATAANGCCACAATAACTGGGTGAACACCATGGTCAGAAGCAGCTTGACTGATAGATTCAACAGAAACACAATTAAAAGCCCCTTCGATGTCCATGAAGAGTCCCAGCATCAGCTGTTGCTTGTTAAGGGCTCTTTCGATTTTACAGACTAAATGGTGAAGAGCTGCCTCACAAGATTTTCCTGCTTGATATGCATATTGCTGCTTGCTAAGAGGTATGGTCATGTTGTCTCTAATCCATCTATCCACCAGCCTTTCCAAGGTCTTTAATAAGAACGAAGTAAGACTGATGGGTCTGTAAGATTTAGGAAGAGTAAAATCAGGTTTGCCCTGTTTTGGTATAAAAACTATGCGAACCTCCCTCCAGGAGCTAGGGATAGTTCCTTGAGAAAGGAAGGTTCGGTAGATCTTAACTAAATCGTCAATAATCAAATCCAGGCCTTGTTGGAGCATTATTGGCATAATCCCGTCACAGCCAGGAGATTTAAATGCGGCAAAGCTTTTCACTGAAAATTCTACCTTATTGTTAGTAATAATAATATCTGCCAAGGCTTGAGCTCCTTCCAGACAAAAATAGTTAGTACACCGAAAATCACACTTGATGAGTGATCACTTTGGTTTGGAGTAATATTTGGATAATTAACCTATCACGTGGCAAACTCACACATCAACATGATTTTCGGTATTCTATTTAGTTGTGTACTCAGAATCATGAAAATCACATTGACCACCATAATGGAAGGAACATGGTCACTTTCCTCTGTTTTTTTTTGTGTTTTTTTTTTTGTTTTTTTTTCCAAACACCTACTGGCAACCTGTGCCCCGCAAACGAACTTAGCCGATCACATATTCTAAAAGGCACTACAAGATTAATTTATACACATAATTCTAGCTTGATGTTAGTCAGACACTTTTTTCCATGCTATAATATCATAGTCTAGTACTTCCGTCATAAATCTACTGCATACTTTTCTTCCAGAAGTAGAAGCATCCCGACTACAAATCCTTTATGATGTAGATTTTAATTGGGCTTCTAAGGCTGGTTTCACACTGAAAGAAACAGAGCAACAAACGACAGGAGAAAAGACTTTTCCCGCTGGTAATCTAATACCTTGTCAAAGTCCTGGACTGACCCGTAGAATCCTGTCTACTAACTCCAAGTTTCCTTCTAAAGCAAGTTTAAACTAATCTTCAATACGCTCATACGAATATAACAGTCCTACATATTTCCTTTTTGGAGAACAAAATCTAATTTGATGGATGATTTATGGAGATATTTCGAGTATGTAAATTCCGATGTTGAGTGCTTTTAGAAATTGGAGCGTTAAGTGTAGAATGATTTGAGAATTATGATGTTAATTAGGATCACCATTCACCTAAAACATTTAAAAGTTATTAAGTTAGCTGTTTTGTAATTTTGATGATGTTACATTTAATTTTTAGCTAAACATTAATAATAATAGGTTTGTTTCAACTTAGGCTATTTCTTGGTAAGGTTGTTTCTTTTACATCATCTCACCAATCAATGGAAGATGTTTAAATCTTGTAATGCTGTTAAATTGTTATCAGGTTGGAACGGGTCCAATCATCGCATCGCATTAAATGCATTCAAGAAAACCCAAAAGGTAGAGAACCTTCCAGTTGACATGCGTGTGGTGATCCACAAAACTCCCCATGTTGTACCAATTGGTACTACAGGGTTTTGGCTGAGAATCATTTAGATCGTACGGTAGGCGAATCGCAAACGACCAATGCGTAGGTTGGAACCAAGATATATAGAGTATACATATTATAAAAGATGCGTATATTCTTCATATCTTGGGTTGGAACAGTTTGGAGGACGGTATGAAGTCCCCAGTTGGGTTGGAACAGCTTTTATCCAATCCCAATGCCCATGACAATCCCACCGATGTTTCTGAAGTGTGGAGCAGACCTACTAATTGGCACATCTGCGGAGTTGGCTTAGACTTTCAAAAGAATTTATGCAACTATACACAATGAAGGATAACATGTTGTCAGAATGACTTTATCTGTCATTTAAACAGTATACTATGGCACCATCAACCATAAGGATCCACCAAATTACGTCCTCTACTTTACTTACTGAGCTGCTAATTGATACCACGATGCAGGTTGAAAACCGAACGTGAATGAGGTTTTTTTGTATATCAAATTTAAGCAAGCGTCTTACATTCAACAAAAAATGAGTATCCTATCTGTCAGTAAAGTTTTCGTATCCGACGATAACTTGAGTAAAAGTTTATCTATTTAGTTTAAATCTGTTATACCTACATGTTCTTTTTACTAATGCTCAGGCTAAGTTCGTTGGACAGCATTATCCGTCTACATGTTCGCGCGCTAGGCTCGCCTAAACGTGAGCTTCGACTGTAAAATTGGAATTTCAGGACGGGAAAAGATTCCATCATCATATATTCGATGAGACAAACATTTTTTTTTATTAAAACCAACATGAAGACACCGTTATGAAGTGATAAAGATCGTTAAAACTATTTAAGCAGACCTAAATGTTTAAAATAGAGAAAACAACGGTTTTACTGATATCTTACGTAAGATCTTGAAACTTCATACGCATCGTCTAAAGTAAAATTGAAACAGCCATGTAACATTTCAACTTGAAAGAAGCAACATTATTGAGTAGTGAAGTTATAAATTTTATAATAGTCGATATGAATATGTAAAGTTAAGGAATATGTAGAAAGGCATGTGTCTCCCTCACTACACGGCTCTTTAACAGTCATCCTCTTTAACTACCAACTCATCATGACAACTTATTTCTTAATGTCTAATATTTATTGCATTACGCTCGCTTCAATGATTCAGTGTAGAGTATAGTGCCGAGTGAGACTCTTTTGCTCCACTTGGAAGATTCTATAGAAACCCTCCTACTGAGTTCACAGCAAGGGGTTCTTATATAAAGGGGATGGAATGTAAAGAAAGTGACCCCATGGAGATAAGAGAAATTGGAGAAAAAAATCACTCCACGACGTTTCAACTGGGACAAATTACCTTCTTTGATAATTTCAAGGTTTATTTTGAATCAGGTTATAAACTTGATTATTAAATTATAATTTTAAATAATGCAAAACAAGTCACTATAAACTGCTAAATATAGTCCAAATATTAATCACAAACACTCACAAACAGCGCAAAATAAGAAATACAATCCACAGGAGAATATAACCCAAGGGAAAGTACAACGCAATCTGTTGATTGTTGATAACCTGCCTTACATTTCTTCGTAAGCTATAACCAAGAGGAAGGTAATTTTCCCCATTGGAGCTCATATTTTACATATCTCCATGGGGTCACTTTTAGCCCTAACCCTTCCATCCCCTTTATATAAGATCCTTGGTTCGCAGGCAGCTAGCAGGTCCACACGCGTATCTGTCTGTAGACATAACAAAATATTCTTATTTTCCGGGATCAGGGATTGAGATTATATGAGAAAGTTAGTCTGAGTTGTCTCGAACCAATTTTTCAAATTATTTAATTTTTTTTTTTTTTTTTTTCAACTAAAATATGTATGAAAAGTTGGACATTGGGGAAGCAAGGTGTGCATATATTATCGTAGCACTTATTTGGTTCTATTAGGGGTAATGGCCGCCACTTTGGAAACGAGATATATATTTGTGATCTAAATTTCAATATCTTTAAAATAATTTCCAACTTATTTATTTAAATTTTGAACAAATACAAATTTTGCTGCTGATCAAAGAAATGTTGAGTGTTTAAGTTCGCCATATTTTTCCTGTTTTTGGGAAAAAAGTTTTAGCTTCTATACCGAATTTCAAATCTCTAGCTTCAGTAGGTCACGAGATATACTCCAAAATGCGACGGATGGACGGACGAACTACCCAAAGCATAAGGGTTTCTAGGACGACTTTGAAACTCTAAAAAAAGACGAACATTACACGAGGAGAAATACCTTATTGCAACGAATATAAAACTCCCTCAAATATATGACGCATCCCGATTTTCGAATCAAACATTTGGAAAAAAACATTAATTAATAAGAAGCACCCTGTTCCAAAGGGACAATCATCTGTTACCTTTTTTAACAACTTGTTCAGACGTCAAATTTAGGCAGTCTACCATGGATATTGTTGGAATATTGAATCTTTATTTAGATGTAAGGCACATTCGAATCTTTATTTACATGTAAAGCAGACGCTATGCTGGCATGTAATTAGCAAGTTTAGTAGCAAATAGCAGAATTTGCTTAGATTTTAAAAATGAAATTTTGTAGCTAACATGAAATAAATTGGTACACCGTTATCTCCCCCGCTCAAAGTCTCATCAGAAATTGAACACGTTAAAATTTGTGAACTTTTTTTTTTAAATATGAGAGCTCAACAATGATATCCCGGTAAAATTCAGAGAATTGGAAATATTTAATGCGAAGTTCTTAGAAAAAAGGCTATAACATATGTTACACTTGAATACTTGAAAAAGTGCGTCTTATAATCAAGATGCAATACGGTATTGTTACCTTAAATGTCTTGTAGGAAGAGACGACGTAGGAATGTCCATCTTCCAGCTCGTCCAGCACAATCTTCCTCTCTCCATCCATCGAGAATATATACCTGAACAACAAACAACAAGGTTAATCAACATAAACTTGTATATTATATCTACAATTAATTATATCTACAAGGCAAAGGTAGCCTCGATAACTCAAGTAGGAGACCAGTTGGCTATACTATCAATATAGTTGAGCAGCATTGGGTATGGTCACAAACTTGGGTGGGTCATATATCTGGTTTCGATTCCCGGACTGGGTACTCTACTCAATTTCCACCCAGCATTGCCTATAAAATAATAGGGAGCATCCCAAAAGAGTTGGAATCAGCAGGATTGGACCTGTATAACCAAGATCAGACACTCTTATTGCTTTTGGATAAAATTGATGATCCCAAATAAAGGCAAAGTTTGTTAACTGGACAACACAACACACTTTTGTTAATTTCGCATGTATAGTTAATTTCATGCATTGCTCTCTTTGCATGTGTGGAAGATTTTATTATTTCAGAATTAAGAAATGGTTATGTAGAATTTAATTGAAAAATAAAATATTTTCATAACATTTTAGCGAATTAAATTTAAGTTAGCAACCGTTAAAGTATAATTGTATGAGGCTAGTTGGTAAAAACATATTTTCTTTAAACCGAGTCTCACTAAATATCTCATACAATTTTAGCGAATAATGAAGAAATAACATGAAAACGACATTTATACTTTATTATTATAATTTATACTACTTATAATAATACGCATATGAAAAATCATCTGCCTCCGTGGTGCAATGATTAGCACTGCACTTATGGCTGCTTTGAAAGATCGATGGATCGAGACTCGTCTAAGTAAAACATTCTTTTACAGGTAAATCTTTCACTTACTCTAAACACATCATACTTTTTAAATCTGACAGGTCAGATTAGCCAACTTATGGGGGAGAAGAAATAAAGCCCCTAGTCCGGTTGGAGGGGTGGGGCAGTATCATTTGTTGGTAAACAAAAGAAGGTCATGTTACTCCATTTCAAATCGCCATCTTTTTAACTAGCTTTCTCCTTTGACTTTAACTTATTATTTACGAATATTTCTTGCAATTAATATAAATTTATTTTCTTTTAACGTTCAATAAATGTAATTGTAATTGTTATGTTATGAAATATAAAAAGTGAATGTTTAAAACTTCTTAAATAAAGAGTGATATAACTATAATAATACACCTCAGAAATATATCAATATTGACCCCTTTTTTTTGTTTGTACATACATGAATGTTCTTTTTATATCATAAATTATTTCTGTGATATAAAAGGGTGATTAATTATTAAGGGAAAGGTATAAAAACAAGAGGGAAACGATGCAAACGGAACAAGGAACAGAACGGAATGTAAAGATTCAAGGGGTGGAGGTTACTAAGTCTCCTCGAACGGTGATCCTGAGTTCCTCGCCCCTCCACTAATGATATTTTTGTTTGCCTTGTTGGCCCGACCTATTACCCGCCAAAATCTCAAGCTCTCATTGGCTCTACTCCCATTTTTTCCGATTTTCCCGCGCTGTCAGAGTTAAAAAGTATAAAGTGTTTATTATAGACGTGTCTCGAATTACAAACTTCTTTACATGCAATTTTATTTTATTCAACCCATTTTACTCCATCACAACTAAAGAAGTTCCGCTTCAAAAATATAACCTTTAATTGTCATTTTTAAATAAAAAAGGTTATAAAAGGTAAAGGTTACAAAATTATAATATTGCTGATTGGTGTATTAAAACGTATTGAATACGGATTATATACCACTTATGGAAACACCTAACTTGTTAAATCCCAAATTAGAATTCAATCCGTATTTAAACGAGGTAATTGCAGCAATCGTTTAGTTCTTATTTGAATATATATTACAATTTTGTTTTTAAGTTCAAATCAATAGGACAGGGAATACGGTCACTTGACTCATCAATGAGAATATCTTGCATATTTATAGTAGGTAATTAGTAGGTAAAAGGTAGTAGGTAATTTATTTATTGTAGGTACCAGATACTTGTGGTACAGATGTACCACAAGTATAAGAAAAAATAAGTATAAAATGTACTAAAACGCAGCTGTTTATTTATCTTCTTAAACCACTTCTTTATATGTAAGGTCTGCACTATTAATAACCTACTGTGCCTTATCTATCACTTCAGTATTTATTATAGTACAAAAAATTATCTTCTTTACGTTATAGAGTGAGTTTCATAAGATTGTTGTACCTTATAACTTCAATATTAATTTATTATATTTATTAATTTATTATTATATTATATTTACTCTAAGATTAATTTATTATATTTAGTTTTGTTGTAGAGTTACCTGGCACCCCTGGGTAGGTCCATCCTGAGTGATAGTTTGTCCATAAGTCCCTCGAGAGTAGTGACATCTCTACCAGGCCTGAACCTGTACTCCAGTCCATGAAAGTACGGGTCTCCATTCTTATAGAATATCACCTGAACAACAAAATGAATATATTAATTATCATAGTGTTATTTTTAGTAAAAGCTAAGTGAAATTGATAAGAATCAAATTTAAATTAATATAGTCAATAATAATGATAATAATAATATATTTTATCTACGATTGATACGAAATATAAACGTTGTATCTCTGTTTATAGATGCGTAGAAAGTGATTCTTTACTTACTTGTAATCATTGCGCATGCGCGTCTCATAAATCTGAAGAATTCCTCTTCTCAAGAATTCTCTACCACCCATGGCGGTAAAGAAGAAGAATTCTTCACCTTAACGCACGATTAGTGAGTTTTGTTACATTTAACAAAACTAATTTACTGTTTGTTTAATTAAAGTAACTGTTTATACTGAATTTTCTGTGAAAATGATTTAAGTGATTAGGACGAATATGAAGAGAATTATACGCTTCCTAAAATAATTAATTCGGCACAAAATACAACTAATGAATTAATGTCATCTTTATCAAAAGAGAAATACGAACTTACATACAAAAAGTTTATTTTTTTCTGTATTTATTATTAAAATCTAACAATCGTAGATAAAGTACGGTACGCAACTCGTGCGAAAACGGCATTTTGCATTGCTCGTGTGGTTTTACTACCCTCGCTATCGCTCGGTGCAAACTCCACGCTCGCATGCAAAATGCTACTTTCCGTACTCGACGCGTAATGTACTATTTTTTATTATTTGAGATATTAATTTGTAACTTATTAATACTGTAACATGGATTCTCTTATAAAAATTCTAAAACTATATAATCAACTAATGGTAACTGTCTAGTGTAGCTGCTAAAATTATTGTATAACATAAACAAAAATTTCTATATCCTGTACACGACTTATTTAATAAGTTAACGATGTTCTGATACTAACCAGATCTTTAGAACCTCAAAGGAATTAAATTATTAAATATTTATGTAAATAAAAAGTCACAATTTCTACATTTAATATTCAATACTGTTAAGACCTTCTTCTATGATAAAATTTAAATTCTCAAATGTTGTCAACGGTTGGTAATGAAATGTTAGTTGCTCTAAAAACCTGAACAACATTTTAGTAAAAAAAGGAGCAAAATAATTATTTACATTTAAAGAAGACTTTCTGCTTGTTTTTTTTTTTTGTTTTTTTTTAATTCT
>KZ653568.1:16641-29060 GCA_001010745.2 Gerris buenoi | reverse complement strand
AAAGTTCCAAGCAAAATAGAAAAATGTGATATGTTTACCCTTCATAACTCCGTAATCCTTAACTTTAGCACAAAAATGCATAAGTCTATTTCTGTTCCAAATTTTAAATAGATTAATTTTGTATATAACAAAGTTAGCGCCAAACCTCATAGTTTTCGAGATATTAGCGAATAACGATTAAATATACCTTTTTACCCCCCTTTCCTCCCCCCTCCCGGCCAAACCCGACGCTGCAAGTCGTGCAACTTTTTATCACTTACTACGAGGAGGGCATAGAAAAATTTGGCGTGGGGTTGAACTTTTTTTTTTGGATGTTTGGGTTTGGACAATTTTTGAGGTAATTTTACTGTACTAGAAGGGAGTCCCGACAAAGGAAATGTCGACGGTCCTCTGCGAATGTGAAGCAGTGCTTAACAACCCACCACTTACATATATATCAGCTAACCTTAATGATGAAGAGCCTTTAACACCAAATTCATTTTTACTGGGCGTACGAAGCACTGGGACTAAAGAATTTGAAGTTCTCGAGGCTAACAACTTAAGCCGGCGTCTTAGACACCGTAACAATGTGTTGGAACAATTCCGCCAAAGATTTAGAGCAGAATACTTGGGACAACTTAAGCATCGGGCTAAGCAGACTCCTACGAAGTCCTACGGTCAAAGTTGGCGAAATTTTTTACATCGGAAGTGAAGGAAAGAAGAGGATTGATTGGCCTCTAGGCAAGGTTATCGCGCTTCTACCAGGGAATGGCTAGTATTTTGGGGCCAATTGAAAAAAATTGATGACGATTCTGATATGAGTGATGAAGATAAGTATTTATTGTTAGCTACTGTCCCCAACTCTAGAGCTAGGGAGGTAGTTAAAAGTTTCCCACCTGGGGGAGAACATTATAAACGTGCTATTTCTAGTCTTAAGGATAGATTTGGGAGAGAGGACTTACTGATTGAATATTACATTAGAGACTTGCTAAAGTTGGTTTTGCAAAATTCAACAGGACTGCAAACATCGTCCTTAGGGTCTTTGTACGATAAATTAAGGTTTCACCTTAGAACTTTAGAAACGATGTGGGGAGACGCTAGTAAATGTGGGCCTATTTGTACCAATATATATGTGGGCTTAGTTGTAACCAATGATTGAATCATGTTTGTCAGAAGAAATGTTAAGGGCATGGAAAAGAGCGCCTAAATTAAGTCAAACTACACCTAAGGGGCGACTTGATGAACTTATGGAATTTCTGCTTTCTGAGGTGGAAGCAGAAGAGAAAATAACGTTGGCAATGTCTGGGTTTGGTCTTATTGATGATTATTCTAAAAGGAAAAAAGTGCCAGAAATGCTCCCAACTGCTGCTAGTTTAGTAAGTACCAGTAAAATAGGAAAAAAATATGAAAGTAAGTACACAGATAAAAAATGTATTTTTTGTTCTAAGAGGCACAAAAGTGCTGAGTGTTTTGGAGCACGAAAAATGTTGAACGACAAGAAAAAAATATTATGGGATAAGAAACGTTGTTTTTCATGTTTAGGTGGATCGCACAGCGCAAATAAGTGCCAGGCTGTGTTATGTTGCCTAGTATGTGGAAAGAGGCGTAGTCCCTTAATGTGTCTGGATTTACCGGCAAACAAGACTGATAGAGGAGTGGAAAAGAAGGAGAAGGCGAGTGAAGGTGGGTTCATAGCTAGCGGATCCGTATTTACGGAGACCCGGAGGGATTCATCTATGGCGACTCTTGNCCCCTTACTAATTTTGAAGTGGGGTATCAAATGAAAGGTATTGAAGAGTAGATTACAAATATATATACCACTTAGGGTTAGTGTTTCATTTTCGGCGCCATTTTGTCAAAAAACATCGTAATTATATGTGCCCCCCCCCCCTTACTAATTTTGTTTCACAATACCAACGAAACACTTTTTAATTTATTTGAATTTATTTAATTGTCAATTATTGAAATATGTTCAGTTGTCTTTGAATCATTAAAAGATTTGACATTATGGCGACCGTGATATTTTTGTAGAGAAAAATTTTTAAGAAATTTTTCAAGAAATAATTCGTGTCAATTTGGACGGCGAAGATTAAGAAGTTAAGAAATGGAACTTCAAAAAAAATCTAGAAAGGTAAACCGGGCCCTTCTAACTAGAACAATTGCGAAGATAGACCAATTAGCGGCCATCGTTCCTCCTGATGTTACAGCAATAAGGAGCTTGTTAACATCAATAGATGAAAGGTATTTAGCAATTAAGGCCTTAGATTTAGTGATATTTGAGGGAATGTTGAGTCAGGATGCTTCCGAAAATGATCTGGAAACAGAATTAAGTTCTGCGGAGGAGTACGTTCTCAAATATCAAAAGTCTAAATTCGATTTGGAAAAAATAATTTCACCAGCTCAGAATCAACAGTCAGAGGGACCGTCGGGATTAGAAACTGCTCATTCGGGGGGAATGCGAATTCCTGGGGGGCAAAGTAAGAGGTTTAAACTACCCAAAATTGAATTCATCCGATTTAATGGGGATGTTAAGGAATGGCTAGTATTTTGGGGCCAATTGAAAAAAATTGATGACGATTCTGATATGAGTGATGAAGATAAGTATTTATTGTTAGCTACTGTCCCCAACTCTAGAGCTAGGGAGGTAGTTAAAAGTTTCCCACCTGGGGGAGAACATTATAAACGTGCTATTTCTAGTCTTAAGGATAGATTTGGGAGAGAGGACTTACTGATTGAATATTACATTAGAGACTTGCTAAAGTTGGTTTTGCAAAATTCAACAGGACTGCAAACATCGTCCTTAGGGTCTTTGTACGATAAATTAAGGTTTCACCTTAGAACTTTAGAAACGATGTGGGGAGACGCTAGTAAATGTGGGCCTATTTGTACCAATATATATGTGGGCTTAGTTGTAACCAATGATTGAATCATGTTTGTCAGAAGAAATGTTAAGGGCATGGAAAAGAGCGCCTAAATTAAGTCAAACTACACCTAAGGGGCGACTTGATGAACTTATGGAATTTCTGCTTTCTGAGGTGGAAGCAGAAGAGAAAATAACGTTGGCAATGTCTGGGTTTGGTCTTATTGATGATTATTCTAAAAGGAAAAAAGTGCCAGAAATGCTCCCAACTGCTGCTAGTTTAGTAAGTACCAGTAAAATAGGAAAAAAATATGAAAGTAAGTACACAGATAAAAAATGTATTTTTTGTTCTAAGAGGCACAAAAGTGCTGAGTGTTTTGGAGCACGAAAAATGTTGAACGACAAGAAAAAAATATTATGGGATAAGAAACGTTGTTTTTCATGTTTAGGTGGATCGCACAGCGCAAATAAGTGCCAGGCTGTGTTATGTTGCCTAGTATGTGGAAAGAGGCGTAGTCCCTTAATGTGTCTGGATTTACCGGCAAACAAGACTGATAGAGGAGTGGAAAAGAAGGAGAAGGCGAGTGAAGGTGGGTTCATAGCTAGCGGATCCGTATTTACGGAGACCCGGAGGGATTCATCTATGGCGACTCTTGCGGCACCGCAGAAAGTTGGTTCCGAACCATCTTTTTTGCGGTGCCGCTTTTAAACCTGTATGAAACCTTCACTTCGTCCTCTTCTTATTTCCTTTCTGTTTTTATATTAAATTGTTTTATTATATTATATTGAGTATCTGAATTTGTTCCTAAATTATTTTTATTATAATCTGTATTGCATCTGTGTTTAATATACGTTTTTTATCAGTGTTTTATCTTCATCTGTGTATTATGTCCGTGTTTTTTTTTTATCTGTGTTCCTTCATAATTTTGATTATATACCTATTTCTTATTTATATAACAATAAAAGTCCTAATCTATAATCTTATTATATAAGTTTTTTCAAGCAAGAGAATTAAATTCAAGTTGAAAAAACGATGTTATAATTGCCCTTGAACCTGTATGTGTATGAAACCTTCACTTCGTTACTTCGTTCTCTTCTTATTTCCCTTCAGTTTTTATATTAAAATTGTTTTATTATAATATATTTGTATCTGTTCATTTGTTCCTGCATTTTTTTTTTATTATACTCTGTGTTTAATCTACGTTTTTATCAGTGTTTTATCTTCATCTGGGTATTTGTCCGTGTTATTTTTATATCTGTGCTTATTATATCTGCTCCTTCATCATTTCTATTATATTATATACCTATTTCTTATTTATATAACAATAAAAGTCCTTATCTAATAATCCTATTACATAAGTTTTTTTCAAGCAAGAGAATTAAATTCAAGTTGAAATTGAAAAAACGATGTTATAATTGGCTATGTTTATAACCTGGCCGATCGAAACTCGAGGGGAGGGAAACAACGACTCCGTCCTCCACGTCGACGGTTCTCCGACAATATTTTGTTATCTACATAGCCCTCCGCAAATAAGTATCCGCTAGCTGTGAACCCACCTTGAGTCAAACTCTGCAGGGACATCGACTGTGTGTGCGAGTGTCTCAGGTGTACCACAAGTGTTTCTACAGACAGTGCTGGTAAGAGTTAACGGTAAGAACAAAAGTAAAATTGTGAGAGCACTTTTGGATACAGGATCTCAGAGATCTTATTTATTGGCTGATATTATATCTGAGTTAGGGTATGTGTCATGTAGAAAAGAAGAAATTGTTCATGCTTTATTTGGAGGTACCAAAACAGACAAGGTTTGTTTATCAGGGTATAAAATAAATATTTCTAGTTTAGATCAGTCTTTTCAGTGTGATATTGAGACACTAGAGCAAAAAGTTATTTGTAGAAGTATAACTCCAGTCATCCCGGGGCCTTGGAACTTAAAGTTAGAAAAATGTAACATAAAACTTACGGATTTAGGTCAGAAACCGACACCGATCGGCTTATTGTTAAGGGCCGATGTGGCCGGTAAGTTATTGACAGTAAATAGAAAAGTCTTGGACTGTGGACTAATAGCGATGGAAACTTTGTTAGGTTGGACTCTTATGGGAAAAGTAGAAACTGTAAAGGGAAAATTTAGTTACAATGGCGTAGCTGCTGTACTCCATTCGAGTACTGAAGCAAATATTACAGACTTATGGAATTTAGATTTATTAGGAATTAAGGATCCGGGAGAACAGAAGTCTAAAAAGGAAGTGGAAATTGCCACGAAAGAACAATTTTTGAGTACAATCGTGCAAAAACAGGATGGTAGGTATGAAATTAGTTTTCCTTGGAACCTTGATAGTTCACCATTACCATCTAATAGGTTTTTAGCTGAAAGACGACTAAGAGGGGCTACAGCTAAGTTGTTAAAGGAAAATATGTTTCAATCATATGAAAAGGTATTTTAAGAATGGTTGGAGTTGGGAATAATAGAGGAAGCGCCTGATGAAGTATCAAAGTAGGAGAACACTATCTTCCCCTCAGGGCTGTGGTTAAGTTGGAAAGTTCAACACCTATAAGGCCAGTCTTTGATGCTTCAGCAAAGGAAAAAAACCAACCATCGTTGAACCAATGCTTAGATTAGATAATGGTCCAAATTTAATTGAGTTGATTCCGGAAGTTTTACTTAGATTTAGGCAGCATGAAATAGGAGTTGTAGTTTTTAATGATTTTTCATTTTTAATGATTAGTATTAGACCAGAGGATAGAGATGACGTTAGGTTTTCTGGTGGGAAAATTATGAGGAAGGAAAATTCAAAATTTATAGACACTGTCGAATAGTTTTTGGTGTAAAATGTAGCCCGTTTTTGTTAGGGGCAACAATTGAATTTCATGTAAAAAAGTATTTAGGAGAGGAAAGGTCAGAATATCCCGATTGGGTTGTAAATAAACTTTTAGATTGTTTTTATTTAGATAATATCACGAGTGTTAAATCTAGGAAAGATTTAAAAATATTTCACGAGCAGTCTGTCAAATTCATGGCGGAAGGATGTTTTGAATTGAGGCAATGGGAAGCTTCTACAGGGAAATATTTTGAAGGGGAAAATACAGACAAAACATCGGTTTTAGGAATTGGATGGCACAAAGGATTAGATAAATTAAGTGAAAATTTAGATTGGGTTAAAAAACAAGTTTGAATACAGTCGTTATTAAAAAAAGGTTATTTTGTCTTTTGGATATAAAATTGTTGACCCAATAGGTGTACTGTCTCCGTTTGTTATAAAAGAAAAAGGAAAGGGTGTACTAGCTGCACTGCCTCTAGATTGGGTACAAGGAACTCTAGTGTTTGAGGTTGCGTGGATAGTGTTATTCTGATTTGCTATGTTTAGTGCAGTTGATTTAGTACTACCAGGACTTTTAACTAAATTATTTTTATTAGCACTACGAAGGTTTATCGCAAGGCGGGGGAGACCTAGACCAATGTATAGATATGTATGTAATAGGACAAATTCTATCGGAGCGAACAATGCCTTCAAAGTTGTAGATTGGGGGAAAGTAGCTAAAGAAAGTTATGATAGGAGGATTCAGTGGGTTTTGAATCCTCCCACCGCTTTGTGGTGGGGAGGTTGGTGGGAAAGGTTGGTTGGGTTAGTGAAAAATCTCTTGCGGCGCACACTAGGAATAGTACAAATAGGCAAAAATTAGGCAAAAACAAGTGATAAAAAGTTGCACGACTTGCAGCGTCGGGTTTGGCCGGGAGGGGGGAGGAAAGGGGGGTAAAAAGGTATTTTTAATTGTTTTTCGCAAATATCTCGAAAACTATGAGGTTTAGCGCTAACTTTGTTATATACAAAATTAATCTACTTAAAAATTTGAACAGAAATGGACTAATGTATTTTTGTGTTAAAGTTAACGATTACGGAGTTATGAAGCTGTAAAAATAGCGCTATTTTCCATTTTTCCTTCAAACGTTTTGGAAAGATTTTTTTTTTTACAGTTAGGGTGGTGAGCCTAAATTTGCAGCTTCGAAATGACTGTTCGAAAATTGGCAGTTTTTCCAAAAAAAAAAAAAATTTAATTTTAAATATTGCTCTTGTTTCGGGCCCAATATCGGCATAAAACCGCTCACTTACGAGAAAAGCCATAAGAAACGAAGTTTTAGTAAATTTATTTGGCTTTCAGACAAGCACAAAATGAAACCTGTAGACGAAATAGTTCTCCTGCAATCGTAAAAAAACCAAAAAAATCTAAATTTTATGTTTTAAAAAATTAGCCTAAACAACTTCCAAAAACAATTTTCGGGCATTTGATGGAAGAAAAATGTGTGGAATCATGTTTTAAGGTGGAAAAGTGTAATTAAGACCATGTATTTTCATTTAAAAGTTCCAAGCAAAATAGAAAAATGTGATATGTTTACCCTTCATAACTCCGTAATCCTTAACTTTAGCACAAAAATGCATAAGTCTATTTCTGTTCCAAATTTTAAATAGATTAATTTTGTATATAACAAAGTTAGCGCCAAACCTCATAGTTTTCGAGATATTAGCGAATAACGATTAAATATACCTTTTTACCCCCCTTTCCTCCCCCCTCCCGGCCAAACCCGACGCTGCAAGTCGTGCAACTTTTTATCACTTACTACGAGGAGGGCATAGAAAAATTTGGCGTGGGGTTGAACTTTTTTTTTTGGATGTTTGGGTTTGGACAATTTTTGAGGTAATTTTACTGTACTAGAAGGGAGTCCCGACAAAGGAAATGTCGACGGTCCTCTGCGAATGTGAAGCAGTGCTTAACAACCCACCACTTACATATATATCAGCTAACCTTAATGATGAAGAGCCTTTAACACCAAATTCATTTTTACTGGGCGTACGAAGCACTGGGACTAAAGAATTTGAAGTTCTCGAGGCTAACAACTTAAGCCGGCGTCTTAGACACCGTAACAATGTGTTGGAACAATTCCGCCAAAGATTTAGAGCAGAATACTTGGGACAACTTAAGCATCGGGCTAAGCAGACTCCTACGAAGTCCTACGGTCAAAGTTGGGCGAAATTTTTTACATCGGAAGTGAAGGAAAGAAGAGGATTGATTGGCCTCTAGGCAAGGTTATCCCGCTTCTACCAGGGGCCGATGGCGAAGTACGGGTAGTGAAGTTGAGGACTAAAAATGGGGAATCCCTGCGCCCCATACAACGTCCCGCTTGAGATTCCTGGACAGGGACAGGAAGAGGACGTCGCAAGTGCTGCTCCTACTTTTCTGGGCCGGGAATGTCAAGAAACCAGTTGAAGTTAAAGTTGTTTGTTTTTTATTTGAATTTATTTTATTGAAATATGTTCAGTTGTCTTTGAATCATTAAAGGATTTGACAGTAATAACGAAAAGGTACATTAATTTTTTTCCGGAAATGTTCATCGGTCAACATAAGGTATAAGCATGAATAATTTCAAAATTTTAAGAGCCGCTTGTGGGGAGGGGGGACATTTGTATTTTTTTATATTTCAACTTGTAACTACAATAAAAAATAAAATTAAAAAAAATGTATTTGTTTGGTCGTGAATTGTTTAAGTTGAGGTAACTTGAAATTCGCGCCCGAACTTCGGCATGCCACCCCCGGCCAATGCCTGGGTGATAGGCGAGCGTGGTGGTCGCCATATTAAAACGCACTCGTGCGTGAGCGTAGCGTTGTGGTTTGTTCGTTGTGCCATGAGTAGTTGTAATTGGCCGGTTCTGGCTGACCTTGAGCGGATTTTCTGGCTGACCTCGGNTACCTGACGACGAGCGTACGGAGCGGTAGCGAGGGGCGTGGAACCACATCACACAATCAGGTAACCCGGCCTCATATAGTTACCTGACGACGAGCGTACGGAGCGGTAGCGAGGGGCGTGGAACCACATCACACAATCAGGTAACCCGGCCTCATATAGTTACCTGACGACGAGCGTACGGAGCGGTAGCGAGGGGCGTGGAACCACATCACACAATCAGGTAACCCGGCCTCATATAGTTACCTGACGACGAGCGTACGGAGCGGTAGCGAGGGGCGTGGAACCACATCACACAATCAGGTAACCCGGCCTCATATAGTTACCTGACGACGAGCGTACGGAGCGGTAGCGAGGGGCGTGGAACCACATCACACAATCAGGTAACCCGGCCTCATATAGTTACCTGACGACGAGCGTACGGAGCGGTAGCGAGGGGCGTGGAACCACATCACACAATCAGGTAACCCGGCCTCATATAGTTACCTGACGACGAGCGTACGGAGCGGTAGCGAGGGGCGTGGAACCACATCACACAATCAGGTAACCCGGCACCTCATATAGTTAATAATTGTGTAGCGTGGTGACTTGCCTTAGATTCGGGCAAGGCATGAAATTTCGGTTGCCTCACCTCTTTCTCCCTATCGTCGGAAAATACAGTCCAAGTTTGGTATTTAGAATTCGATAGTTTGTAAGTACGGTCGTCGAGAAACTTATTTCGAAGTCTCTCACGTCTATACAGTTTTTATATTTTTGTAATCTACTCTACAATAACTTTCATTTGATACCCCACACATGAAGAGGAAGAGAGGAAGACCTGGTCAGAGGTGGGACGAGGAGATGAGGAAGGTTTGCGGGGGAGTCACATGGCAGAGAGTAGCAAATATGAGGCAAGAATGGAAGAGAATGAGAAGTGTCTTCTTAGACGTCTGGTTTTACCAAATTTAATATGTATATGAAATGAATAAAGGAATGATGAAAATTTAATTATATAAACAGAAAAAAACACACACGGAGAAACTCCAAACCTGTAAAGGTACCACGGCTTGTCAGCCAACTGTGGCAACTGAAATAAAAATATATGTTAATAAAAATTAAATTAAATTAAATAGAAATGTTTTTAGTTTATTTTATGAGTATTGTAAAAAGTATGTTATGATTTATTTATGTATAATGTAGTTTTGTGGAATTTATTTATGTAATTATTGGCTACAATAAATGGTTATTATTATTATAATCTACTCTACAATAACTTTCATTTGATACCCCACACAAAATTTAAAAAAAATATTTTTTTTCTAGTGACATGAATTATCCGCCATCTTGGATTCCCAGTTAATCAGTTTTTCTATGGCCCACCAGACCGCACATTTTACATATTTTTCTATACTTTTTAGTACCAGCGGAAACACGATTTTAGGGGGGGGGGGGAACGCAAATTTAGATATTTTTTGACAAATGGCGCCGAAAATTAAACACTATACCTAAGCGGTACATATTTTTGTAATCTACTCTTCAATACCTTTCATTTGATACCCCACTCAAAATTTTATAAAAATATTTTTTTCGCGTGACATGAATTATCCGCCATTTTGGATTTGAACGGCTGATAATATTGAATTCACTATATTTTTCCTGTGTGCGCGTCTAAACGATCTTAGATACTGCAATGTTTTATATTTATGTATATCTTTTTTTATTAATAAGTTATTGGAACCACACAGAGTGACAGACAGACAGGCTCAGGAACGAAACTATAAGGGTTTCTTTTTTTTGGTTTTACCAACGAAACCCTAAAAATGGTAGATTTCACATATAGGGGACAAAATTTTGGAGTCCAAAAAATGTTTGATGTAAAATATTCTTATTTTTTTGCCATAAATTCCAGATAAAGCTATCAAAAATACGCAATATAATTTGAAATTTTTAAGTGTGCTGGCCTAAGGGCAAAAAGGATAGTTGCCCCTAGCATACGGAAGTGGATGAAAAGTAACTTGCCTTTACATGGTTCATTAATCTATTACACATTTCATTAATTTATCTTTTACGATTCAAGTCGGTTTAATTAATCATTAATTTTACGATTTTACGATACAAGTTTTATCTTTCTATTGTTTTCGGGAGGTTAATACTTCTATCTTTGCCTCTCTGTAGGGGGCAAAATATGGGAGATAGAAAAAAAAACATTTGCAGTAAAATTTGGGGGGGGGGGAATTTTGTGCCACCATGCATGTGGGCTTGAGCAAGGGCCTGGGCTGACTGAATCTCTTCCGATCCTCTAAGCTTGTTATAACAACCAAACTATTCTATTAATTTTCCTAAAACTTTAAATGTGTAATTATTTCTTAGTGTAATTTTCGCATGTGTAATTCTTTCCTGACACCAAACAAACATACATTTATTTACAACTATAGCTTCATAATTACTTATCTGATTTGTATGAAACTTTTGTAGTTTATAGAAAGTAACCCGCAGATAGCCCCAGATTAATTTTAACCGTCTGCGCTCTTTAACTTTTGCTAAATTGATACTTTAATTCATGTAAACAATGAAAACAATTTTGACAAACGAAAAAAAACGTGGGAAACAAACAAATTAGACAATAATGGCTTGTAAAAGCATAAAATCAATAAAATATGTGATAGGATGCGAGGAAGCTATGTGCCACACTAATTGGCAGTCCGTTTCAATCTTTAATATTGTTTTGATTTTTCTTACATAAATTAAAGTATCAATTTGGCAAAAGTTATAGAGCACAGATTAAATAAATCTGGGCTACCTGCGAGTTACTTTTGATGAACAATAAAAGTTTTGTACAAATGAGATAAGTACTTTTGAAGCTATAGCTGTAATAAATGAATGTTTGTAGGCATGTGGAAGAGAAACACATAAGCGAAGAAGGTTGAAACTTATATAGGACCAACAATCAGGTAATTATATGACCTGTCAAATGAATTTCATTAAAATTGAATGTGAGTAGTTTTTGAAGATATATTGATTCGCAAAAATTGAGCGACAGACCGACGGACAGACAGACGGACAGACAGACGGACAGACAGACGGACAGACAGACGGACAGACAGATCCAAAAATGTTCCCTGATGTCTAAAACGGATTTCTGTCATGGAGTTTTTGAAATCGGAGACATGCTTCCGTTACCTTCGGTAAGCTTGGAAGCAAATCTTTAATTAGTACTTTTGAATTTTCAAGTATATATGCTAATAAATATTCAATGTTGTTAGAAAAGTTAAATTCTAGGATCATCTTTGGACTAATTTTGACGTATCAACTAAATTATTTGAAATTTCATTCTTCAGAACGACCTCGTAGCTTCCGTGACCTTCGGTTTTAAAAGAATTTTTCATACGTCGCTTATTTCGTTGTTTCTCACAATCTTAAAAATTTCTATTTTGACAGTATCATTGGGTTTGGACGACAAATATCCATTTAATGGTGTTAGTAGTTGTAGTCTAGTACTTCCAACACTTCTTACTAGAACGGGTAGGACGAACCACTTGTTCAAACCTTGCAATTAGGCCCTCACTTAGGCGCTTTTTACGTCCCGCGGTGGAGAGTTCCAGCTACTTCACACATCATACATTTGTACATTGTACCGCCGAAGCGAATATGGTGTGGTCATTAGTAAGCTATACTATAAGCGTGCGTCAATGCGAGGGGGAAGAGTGCCCTATAGGGGGCACCCCATAGGGCAGGGGTACTCACTATGCGGCCCTCAGTACAATATTGTGTGGCCCTCGACCGAACGTAAAACTCGCGATATTTTCCCCATTATCTTACGTTGCTAGAAAATAAATTAAGTGCCTAAGAAATCACAATAAATAAAT
>KZ653567.1:33416-66987 GCA_001010745.2 Gerris buenoi | reverse complement strand
CACTGACACATCACGATATCTCTGAAACCACTGGACCTACGACCATGAAATTTTGTAGGTGTGTTCCTCTTACCTCCTAGGTGCTCGCTAAGAAATATTTTAAAAATCCGCCATCTTGATTCAAGATGGCGGACACATCACGATATCTTTGAAACCGCTAGACCTATGACCATGCAATTTTGTAGAAATATTTTTAAAATCCGCCATCTTTAATTAAGATTGTGGCCATTTATATACAAAATTCGCCAAGACGGTATCTCAGGAACCAATTGCAGTAGATCCTTGAAATTTAGATTTTAGCTTGAAATTAGATGTATAGTTTTGTCATATTTAAATTTAGGAAGGGGGTAAATTTGCAAATTATCGTATCAAAAAGGAGGAAGTATAAGTAGGAGAGATAGAATCTAGATATTCTCGCATAGTAAAATAATTTAAATTTTACTATTTAATTTAAATTTTTTATTTGTTTCTTGATGGTAGTTTATAAACTTGTCATATTAAAATAAAACTCCGTAGCGAAGCACGGGTATTCAGCTAGTATTTAATATAAATGCAATTTCTAAACTATCTTCTTGTGATTGTAAAGTCGGGAGCAAGTTTCTGATATGACTACGTAGGGCACCGGCATAATAAGTGAGCCAGGTCTTCTAGTTCATAAAGATTGCACAGCACGGATTGCAAAGCTCATAGTTTCCGAATTTGTAGGTTCATATTTCCCTTATTGAAAACTTCAATAGTGTCAAGGGAGCCAGCGTGAACGTGGGTCTTAAGGCCTTGATCAGCTATCAATAAGTCGAGGCAACTCAAGGTCGTGGGTTCGATCCCATGCCATGATACTCTGAATTGCATCAATAAATCGTGGACGGTGTAGGATGAGGGGCACTCTTCGTCCTACCCGTTCTAGTAGGAAGTACTGGACTACTACTACTTAATAGTATCAAAACCAGAAGTACGTACTTGGGCAATCAGTTTGTGTCATACTCGACCAAACTATCGTACCTCAATTTGCTCTATCCGATATCTCGGGCTAGAACTAGAAATTCGTTCGGCATGGATTACAAATCTTTAATTGTTTCTACATTATAAATCGCGCACCCGTCAACTGCTATCTTTTATGTCTAATCTCCCTCATCAACTAAACGCTTAATCTACATATCATTGGTCTATCCCATCTGGCAATATGTTTGCTCCAGCACTATATTTCCTACATGTACAATGTACATGCTTAAGAAGAATTGTGCTACAAGGCACGTTATTGTTAAGTAAGACAAAATATTTAGGTATACTAGTATGTTGCGACCTTCTACTTTCTATCGAGTATTGAATAGCGCAGTTTATTTGAGCGGAGTTTATTTTAGAGAACATTGAAGCTGCGAGAAACTTTATTGTTAAGTTAGATAATATAATGATATGTACTTTAAGTTCTACTTGATGATTGTTCAGTATAATAATTCTTTAAAGTTTACTTTATATTTTTAAATTTTATTGTATTTTATTTTTGTTTACAGGAGAGAGACCGGCTTCGACTTCTAAAAAGAAGACGAGTCTGTCCAAATTGCTTCGACATCTTAAAACTACCTACAGGAGAGATAAGTCTGGAAATACTAGCGGTAGGACTTCGGCATCTCAACCAAACCACACGGGTGACAGGGTAAGCTAACAGAGCTTTATATTTTTTTATTCTTTAGCTGTATGTAAATATATAGCAATAGGAAAATCAACTTTAGTATAATTTAAAAACGTGATTTGGATTCCGTATTAACTAAATAATATCTTCGTTCTCACCTGTAAATCATATTTTAAGTTTAGTCGAAACTTTTATTAAATTAAGTTATTTTATTTTTCTTTTTATCACTTTCTAAAAATGCCCCACTTCTTTTTATGTATATCTTTAAAAACGCGACCTCTCAAGACATTTTTTTTCTCTTTATAATCAAATTTAACTTTTTCTTTCAAATAAAGTTTTTTATTTGTATAACTTCTGTCTTCTTTTGATAGGAAATTCGGGATTAAAAAGCTCAGTATTTTATTTATGTTTTNTTTACGAGTCTTATTCACTGGTAGATAAGTCTAGTTAATTTTTTCCTCATTTTTTTGTGCTATACATGTTTTTTCTATAGAAAATAACAATATCTCATTACATTATGTGGTACTGTTATATTAAGGGAATTTTATTAGGGTGTTTTGATTATAACTCAGTTGTAGACAAAGTTAAATGAGGCGTACGCATTGTCGTTCTGGTGGCATGATTGCATTCGATTCGTTACAACTCTGAGAGTCAAGTTATCTCCAAAACAGTTTCTCCCACGAGTAAAAGTCATAATATCTTTTTTTTAAAGGAAATGTTCCAAGCTAAAAATTGTATAACATTTTTTTTTTTTTTTTTTTTTTTTTTTAAACATGGATTAAAGAGATATTCACAAAAAAACTATTTTGATTACCTTTGACCACGTGTAATTTTTTTAGCGTCACTCGGATCAATCAAATTTTATTTAGAACCACAATATTAAGGTTCATACCAAAATTCAGCTTACCTATAATTTTTCCGAAGTGCAATGTCTAATTTCCCTAGACTATTTACAATAGTGAAAGGAGAAGGAGCTGCAATTTTTTTCGGTTAAGTTGGAAGGTGGTAGTTATAGAGCAATGCGTATGACACTCGGCATTCCTACTCTACCACCCTTTATTCTACTCGTCCACTTTAACTATAAACCCTCATTATGATCTACTATTTTCTTAATGCAATATGTAATGCACTACGCTTGCTTCAATAATAGATGCCTAGTTATAATTTTATTCAATTAACTAGGGAAAGCTGGATTTTGGTATGAAACATGATATTGTGGTTCTAAACAAAATGTCAATAGTCCCCATTGATACAAGTGCCGCTTAAAACATCCAAAACTGTTTTTTGTAAATATCTCAAACGATAATCTTTACAGAAAAAAAATGTTATCAAATTTCTAGCTTAGAACATTTCTCCACAAAAATTATATTGTGACTTTTACTCGTAGGAGCAACTGTTTTGGAGATAACCTCGATTAATCTTTGTTTTTAGTTTTTGTTTTGTTGTTTTTTTAGCACATTAGGGGTAAAGTATGTACTAAGTGGGTTTTTTTGTGGTGTCCCCAGTAGGCATATCCCAGAGGTTTTACTCGTGCGACGAGAATTTGAGTAAAATATGACCGATTTTGTTGAAAGTTTGTTTATTTATACTAGTTCCTATATATATATTTTTTTAATACTAATACTTTAATACTAGTTCCTTTTACCAATTCGCAGGCTCAGTTCATTGGACAGCTTTATCTGTTTATGCGAGGGATTTTTAGGGAAAGGTAAAGGTTAATTAGACGAAACGAACATTTTTTTCCAATTTTTTTGAAAGACATTTTCCTAGTAAAACCAACAGGGATATGGCTATGATATGAAATGATAAAGATTACCAAATATTTTAAACCGTCTTAAAAAGAGAAAGCAAAATATCAATACCCAACGGTCTAACGTATCGATGATTTTAAAACTTAATTTATAGCGTCTAAATTTCTATTAATAAAATGCCAGTGGCGTAGCGCTAAGGAAGCGAATGGAGCAGTCGCTCCAGGGCGCAAGGATCCAAGGGGGCGCATCCATCTTGAGGAAAAAAAAATTGCAGACGTCTCGAAAAAATTATTTGTAGCATATTTTAGATTTAAAAAAGCCTATTATTAGTAATAGTAGCAATATAATTATACTGTACTGCATTTATATACCATTTTATTAGAATACTTAAAAATAATAAATCGATTCCTTGAATGATTAACTCCAACAACACTGTTCTGCAAAATTTAACGAACTTTCGGGCTTTATCTGAACCTTGTGTTTTCGAGGTATCTGAAGTCAACATTTCTCCTATGCGTACAGTTTTAAATATCTTCAAACCACGAAGAACACGAATCTAAAGTCAAAATAATCGGCTGATCTTATTTTTTAAAGAAAATTTAAAAATAAGAAACAAAGAAATCAATCCTCGTATTGAGTCTTGGTATTTCTATTACTTTTTCAGCCATACAACATATGTTTTGTGACTTTTCTGACATTATTCTAGAGAATTTCAATATAAGTGACAAGTGAGCCAGGTCTTCTAGTTCATAAAGATTGCACAGCACGGATTGCAAAGCTCATAGTTTCCGAATTTGTAGGTTCATATTTCCCTTATTGAAAACTTCAATAGTGTCAAGGGAGCCAGCGTGAACGTGGGTCTTAAGGCCTTGATCAGCTATCAATAAGTCGAGGCAACTCAAGGTCGTGGGTTCGATCCCATGCCATGATACTCTGAATTGCATCAATAAATCGTGGACGGTGTAGGATGAGGGGCACTCTTCGTCCTACCCGTTCTAGTAGGAAGTACTGGACTACTACTACTTAATAGTATCAAAACCAGAAGTACGTACTTGGGCAATCAGTTTGTGTCATACTCGACCAAACTATCGTACCTCAATTTGCTCTATCCGATATCTCGGGCTAGAACTAGAAATTCGTTCGGCATGGATTACAAATCTTTAATTGTTTCTACATTATAAATCGCGCACCCGTCAACTGCTATCTTTTATGTCTAATCTCCCTCATCAACTAAACGCTTAATCTACATATCATTGGTCTATCCCATCTGGCAATATGTTTGCTCCAGCACTATATTTCCTACATGTACAATGTACATGCTTAAGAAGAATTGTGCTACAAGGCACGTTATTGTTAAGTAAGACAAAATATTTAGGTATACTAGTATGTTGCGACCTTCTACTTTCTATCGAGTATTGAATAGCGCAGTTTATTTGAGCGGAGTTTATTTTAGAGAACATTGAAGCTGCGAGAAACTTTATTGTTAAGTTAGATAATATAATGATATGTACTTTAAGTTCTACTTGATGATTGTTCAGTATAATAATTCTTTAAAGTTTACTTTATATTTTTAAATTTTATTGTATTTTATTTTTGTTTACAGGAGAGAGACCGGCTTCGACTTCTAAAAAGAAGACGAGTCTGTCCAAATTGCTTCGACATCTTAAAACTACCTACAGGAGAGATAAGTCNCCCCAAAATTTTCAACGGCGCACTGTGCGCCGTTATATCCCCCTCGTGGGCACCCCTGCATATCCACTTTTATTTATTGCTTCTTCTCTTAGTCTTTTTGATGCCAATATGCTAGACTTTCGAGTATAATCTTTATGACCCTGTACATTGTACATGAATTATCACAGCATTATCACTACGTAAATATTTATCTTTTCCGTCCTATTTTGAATACTCGAATCTATCAAAGAATGAATTCCACGTTCCTCAACAATATTTTTACCTTCCAACAAAGATTTCTTCAAATTAAACAAACTTCCACCATTTTTAAAAGAATTTATTAAGTTTCTATAACAAAAATTATTTTTAAAACGTATAAGCACGCACATTCGTTCACAAGGAAATATCACTTAAGCTAAGTTAGCATTAAGTATAGGAACGATCTAACGTTAGCATTACTAACGTTGGATCGTTGTATACAGAGATACTCAGGACACTCCTCATCGCATGGAGTAAATGTAAAGAAATTTATGCTTCGACCAGCATAAATGGGGTTTTATGGGAGGCGCAGCTTGGGTTTTTAGCGCCCGGGGACAAACTCTGTTTTCGCGACCAATCCGGATAAAATGTGAGCCATAAAAGTGCGAGTCATACTGTCCTGGAAAGTTTTGAGTTTTTTAGAACATGAAAACCTGCATTTAGTTGAATATTTTTAGGGTATAAAAAGGATGAAAGAAAGCAACAATAGTACTTTGAAAATATATTTGAATAGCAGAGGACGGAATCAAACAAACAAGAATGCATAAATAATTAATTCTGAATTATTTATAGTTCCAGGTTAAAATTTGGTGATTACCAAATTAAAAGAGAACAGAATTACCTGCAAAATGCACCGGTAAACTTCTTTTTTTACATGCAATATTGCGTGTACTAAAGTACTTAGTTATCGCTCTTCATCGAAAATATTCATCTTTTACGAAAATAAAATTGTTTGACTTGGATTATATAATAAAATACAGGTATTATATTATCATGTGATTATAACCCTCTTGAAATATTAAAATAAACATTTAAATAAAATATTCTACTATCATATTTTAATGCATGTCATTTTAATTATTTTATTAATTAGGCTACTGTCTTAAAAATGCTCTCACTTACCTTTTCAACCAAGTTCTTCTACAGCAAAACAAACCGCATAAACTGTTCTATTAACAAAGTAAGAACCGATCTAACTAAAGGAACTAAATTTTACTCTAAAAGTTAGCAGTAGGGACAACGACCTTCACGTGAGCTATAATTGAATAGGAGTGAGGTTGATAAATTTTATTTAATGAGAAGATAATTAAAAATACAGGGAAGGGTAGAAAAGATAACAGCTACAAAATTGGCGAAATACAAATTTTGATAGTGACATAATATATGACTTGCTAAGAATTAAGCGACACTGTCGAAGTTTTACGAGTCTTATTCACTGGTAGATAAGTCTAGTTAATTTTTTCCTCATTTTTTTGTGCTATACATGTTTTTTCTATAGAAAATAACAATATCTCATTACATTATGTGGTACTGTTATATTAAGGGAATTTTATTAGGGTGTTTTGATTATAACTCAGTTGTAGACAAAGTTAAATGAGGCGTACGCATTGTCGTTCTGGTGGCATGATTGCATTCGATTCGTTACAACTCTGAGAGTCAAGTTATCTCCAAAACAGTTTCTCCCACGAGTAAAAGTCATAATATCTTTTTTTTAAAGGAAATGTTCCAAGCTAAAAATTGTATAACATTTTTTTTTTTTTTTTTTTTAAACATGGATTAAAGAGATATTCACAAAAAAACTATTTTGATTACCTTTGACCACGTGTAATTTTTTTAGCGTCACTCGGATCAATCAAATTTTATTTAGAACCATAATATTAAGGTTCATACCAAAATTCAGCTTACCTATAATTTTTCCGAAGTGCAATGTCTAATTTCCCTAGACTATTTACAATAGTGAAAGGAGAAGGAGCTGCAATTTTTTTCGGTTAAGTTGGAAGGTGGTAGTTATAGAGCAATGCGTATGACACTCGGCATTCCTACTCTACCACCCTTTATTCTACTCGTCCACTTTAACTATAAACCCTCATTATGATCTACTATTTTCTTAATGCAATATGTAATGCACTACGCTTGCTTCAATAATAGATGCCTAGTTATAATTTTATTCAATTAACTAGTGAGGATCAGATCAACTAGAGTCAAGTGGTTTCACCTGAAACTAATTTTAAAACTCATTTAGTTTTTAACACATAGGTCCCCGTGAATATTTTTAAAAAACTAGGGGCCTCCGCCCTCTACTCACTAAGCTCGTCAACCCCCGAAAAGAAAATATCACGTTAGCTATTGAAAGTACTGAAAAGGCCTGTTAAGAAAGTCTTGAGAATGACTGATTTAGCGATCTTTTTTTGCAATGTCTGTGCATAGTTATGGAATAAAAGGGTGAGGTGAAGATGCGTGAGTATAGTGTAATAGAGCGGCTGAGGTAGTGGGGGTATGCGCACTACTATCCCTTTCTTATCGCTCTGACTTTCTTATATACCTACTCTCAAGTTCTCCCTTGCTAATAATACCTATTAGTACCCCCCAATAACCCTCACTCTGTCTACACACAGTTTAGTATGTCACTCTCAAGATCCCTCTTTTCCTCCCGGACTACCCCTCCTTCTTCCCGTAACTGCTCTTTCACACAGTATTGTATATCATCTTCACTGAACTCGTTTGTTTACAAAACTTTTTTAATAATATAGATAAATAATTAGTAAATTGGTGTTTTTTTGTCCCAATCAATATGCCACTAGGGCCAGGGCCCTTATTATATGACTCTTTTACAGGGCCCTTATTACAGGGCACTTTTACAGCGCACTTAATACAAGGCCCTTATTACAGGAGGGATCCGGCCATTTAAATTTTAAATCATCTACTTGATGTTAATCTAGTGAATTGGAATGCCTGAAAGGTATTCCAATTCACTAGATTTTTCGGTGTTAAGACTTTGGTTTCAGCCGTAGTTACGAGTTCGTTAAACATTCGGCAACTTACTATTTATTTACGTTTTTTATAAGCTTACTTTCTTGTTTGTCCAGTACAAATCTTGCAATCGATGTTTAACTAACTTCCCGAGTAAATAGGCATTTGAAACTTTTAGAATAGCTCAGAACACGATGACAATGCATTATTTTACTACTTTTAGCCATCTTTCAGCAGAATTTAATTCGTTTTCAGTAAATTTTTCTGTATGGAAAGTTAATTCGGAAATAATCTGCTAGTTTTTATTATTTGTTTTGACATGTCCCGTATTTACGATCTTCATTTTGACAATTTTCAAATTTATGATTTATGACAGAAAATTTAAAAACGTAGTATATAAAAAGTTCTTTTTATCTTGCAATTATTTATTATTTATTTCTTTTATCCTTCATATTCTTTGTTTTTTTGTTTTTTTTTTTATATATTCGTTCTTTTGTATACTACAAACTGAACATGCAGTGACATAGAACCGTACTCTTTCTGTTCAATCTAATAATATATGAAAGTATGCTCTCATAAGTATGAGCTGATATACTCGTATTATGTAAAACAATATTAATTTATGTGTTTTGTGTAATTTAAATGTAGAAGCGGATTTCATTTTTTGTTAAACTAGAAAAAAAATTAAATCATGCCTAAATAAATCTATAAGTTTCACCCTTATAGATACCCACACAAACTCAAATTTTCATCTTGGCTGCATTGCTGCTAATAATGTTACTTGGTTTTTATTATTATTCCTGCAAATATCAAATAGAAAATTTATTAAGATTAATGGGCAGTAAATCATACAATGCACAATGCTAGCTTATCATGAAGCAATCAATGCTTATGATTTGTGACGTGACATTGTTATATTTCAATTCATGCTTAAGTCATTCAATTAATCACTTATTGTAATTATAATTAGCCAAAAGATAATAATTTATTAGAGTTGTAAAAGAATTATTGCCAAACGATTTTTACTTTCTAATATACACAGTATACATAGAAAAAGTATTGTGATAGCGTGAAAATTAGATGACATTGAGCATTCATGTTCGAAATCGGAAAAAATCATCAATTTTGGAAGGCCCCTCTCCAAAATACAAAAAACAAACTTTTGCCGCCGATCTTACCAAACACAACCGAACTAAAGAATGAATATTTTTTAGGTCTCTGATATCGAAAATTCAAGATCGGTTCAGACAGAAATCCGTACCAGACATCTTTGGTTCCTGTCTGTCGGTAGCTCAATTTTGCGTACAACCTTATCTTAACTACTTGTCTGATTTTAATGAAATTTCGATAATAGATCATGATTAGTCCCATTGTTGGTTCCATATAAATTTCAACCTTCTGCGCATTTGTTTCGAGTCTTTGATGAGACAACCTGTCACATTTTACTGATTAAATTAGATATCCTTGGATTTAAATTGAATCTTACATTGTAAAATGAGCATTATGAGCTTTATTTATTTTGCTTCCGAGTTTACCGAAGGTAACGGAAGCATAGTGTCTCCGATTTTAAAAATTCCTAGACAGAAATGCGTTCCAGACATCAGGGAGCATTTTTGGTTCCCTGTCTGTCGGTGTGTGTGTCCACGAATCATGAAACGTGTGACGATAACTTGAGTAAATGTCGACCGATTTTGATGAAATTTGGTAGACATTTTCATTTTACCAATGCCCAGGACGAGTTCTTTGGACATCTTTATCCGTTCAAGTGTTCACGCGCAACGCTCGCGTAAACGAGAACTTCAAATTTCAAATTGGAATTTTAGGTCAGGAAAAAAATCAAACTTTATCTTTTCAATGAGACATTCATTGTTTTAGTAAAAACAACAGCGACGCCCCTATGATGTGTTAAGGATTGCTAAAAAATGTTAATATTTTTTAAACAATATAACCATAAAATAATTTAATGTTAATAATAACAGTACATAGTAAGGATGCGAGGAAGATATGTGCCACACTAATTCGCAGTCTTTTTTTATTTCTTTTTGTTTAAAATAAATGTTAAAATATTTACTTTTTCNGAGATCTACTGGTTAGCTTCGATATCGTGTCTCTTTTCACCAACCTACCGATCGACGACACCATCGCCAACATAAGAAGCAAGGTATGTGAAGACAAAGCGCAACTCATAGAATACTGTCTTAAATCCACATACTTCTTATTCAACGGAGACTACTACAAGCAGATAGAAGGGGCGCCCATGGGTAGCCCTATGTCACCTGTAGCTGCTAATCTGTTCTTGCAAGACTTCGAAGATAGAGCCCTCGCTTCAGCTGCCCTGAAACCGTCTTGCTGGTGGAGATACGTCGACGATGTTTTTCTCTTATGGAAACACGGAAGACGGACTTTGGATGATTTTTTTGTATTTAGATGAAAATGACGTCATTAGATGTAAGGGAAGGTTTGCTAACGCAGAGTTAAATGATAATGAAAAATGTCCTGTTTTATTACCAGGAAAGGAGCATTTTACTGAGCTAGTTATTAACAATTTACATAAAAGACTTTATCACGTAGGTGTAAGCCATACACTTAGCGAACTACGGAAGCAATACTGGGTGCCAAAGGGGAGGTCTGTAGTTAGTAGAATTTTGCGCAAATGCAGTCTTTGCACAAGATTAGAAGGTAGTGCTTTTAATTATCCTTCATGTCCGCCTCTACCTGAATTTAGGGCAACTAAGACAGCAAGCTTTACTTCAGTAGGCATAGATTACCTAGGGCCATTATGGGTCAATACATCTAATGGAAAACTTAAAGTATGGATTTGTCTATTTACGTGTTTTGTCATTAGGGCAGTTCATCTAGAGGTTGTCGAAAGCTTAAACGCAGAAGCGTTTTTATTATGTTTTCATAGGTTTATAGCCCGACGAGGGTGTCCAAAATTAATTGTATCAGATAATGCTATGCAGTTTAAAACAGTTGAAGTAGTCCTTAATAAAAAACGGGTTCGTTCAGCGAATCTAGAGGTTAATGAATTCTGTGCAGAGTCGGGGAATGATTGGCGTTGGGTACCCGAGTTTTCTCCGTGGATGGGGGGTGCCTACGAAAGGCTTGTAGGTTTAACAAAACGGTGTTTGAAAAAAAAACTTTAGGGCAAATTTATATACACGTGAACAGCTTCATACTATCGTGGTGGAAGTTGAAGCCGTGCTGAATTCTCGTCCGTTGGCGTACGTGGGAGCTGAAGCCGGGGAGATACTTACACCATCACATTTTACCCAAATTAAGCAAACAAACTCTCTAGAGCTTAAGAACGATCAAGAAAAAAATCAATTTAGGAAAACCCAAAGGGAACTTTTGGAGACTTGGAAAAAGGGAGTGAACCTTTTAGATCAATTTTGGGAGTCTTGGAAGAAGGACTACTTACTTGCTCTGAGAGAGAGGAAGTCTCTTGTGAGAAAACGAAGAGGTAACCGGCTAATACCTCAAGTTGGGGAAGCCGTTCTTGTGGAAGAGAAGTTACCCAGGTCGCAATGGAAATTAGGTCGCATTATTGCGGTCAACGTTAGTGACGATGGGGCTGTAAGATCAGTCGTCGTCAAAACTCGGACGGCTGAAATCACGAGACCCATCTCCAAAATTTATCCTTTGGAGGTGGATGATGAAAACTTAGTTTCCTAATGGGAGTTGCTGTTAATTATTATACAGTATTTAACATTGTACACTGTTAACTTTTGTTACTCTTGTTACTACTAAGACGATGCTACTACGGAGAAACGGATGAAGTATATCATAATGAAGATATAGAAAACAGCAACTGCCGCGGGAGTGTCGCGAGAGCGAGATGTTTATTTAATTTAATTTTTATTTTTTTTATTTTACTTGTACATCATGTTAGAATATTTATGTCAATTAAAGAGACAATTTTGGGAGTATTGTTTTACGATTCAAACTGGCCTTCTTACTTAAAAATTCTTAGCATAGAAAATAGGATTTCGCCACAGAGTCCTCGTTTTTGCCTACTATAGATGGATGTTAAATGTTAAACTCAAATGTATTTTGTGTCTGCACACACTTACACTTTATAATACATTAGAGTATTCTAGTAGTTTTTATTCAATAAGTAGTTTTTTTGTTGAAGCTTGTTACACGTCTTCTATCTATTAATATGAACTTTGTTTTCATTATAGGAGTGTATACAAGAGTATCTGTCTGATGAGAACATCATATGGAAGTGTCCCAAGTGTAAGGTAGATAGAAATGCAGTCAAGAAACTTGACATCATCAGGCTCCCACTTGTACTTATAATTGCATTTAAGAGGTAACTCTTTACTATTATTATTATATACCCGCAGTTAATAAAAATAGGTCTTCCTCGGCTGGTGATGTCCATGTTGATTGAAAGATTAAATTGTGGAACTAAATCAGAATGTATTGATGTTTGGTACAGGTATTTGTTTATTGTTTTACTCTTAAGTAAGTAAACAATATGTCAAACATTGACCATAGTACAATACATAGCATGGCATCAATGCAAGAGAAATGATTTAATCCCTAAATTTTTTTAGGGGCGCTGCACCTAAAAAACTCATCAGGTTTGACGATGTCCCTCAAGGTACAAAATATAGCCTTTAAATTAAATAATGTTCATTACCTTTTTTATCCCTTTATTACCCAGCAATATAATTTAAAAAATTGCTTCCGAAATATTGATGAAAAATATTTGATTGAGCTGGAAATTTTTATAAGATAATTATATAAGATAATTTAAACAATTGCTTGTTGAAAACTTTTTAAATATGTTTAATAAAGTATAATAAACATAAATTACTACTATATATTATATAAATTTAAAATTATGTATATGATAAAGTTTTATTGGGGTTTCTCTTACAAATATTTGTTTATTGTATACAATGAAAGTTAATGGCTTTAACATGATACTATTCTTGTAATAGGTTCATTCACAAAGTGTCATGGTTGCAGAAGAAAGAGACGCTGGTTACTTATCCACTTGTAAATCTAGAAATGGAACACCATACTCTGGCGGAAAGTGAACACCAACACACTTCATACAACCTGCACGCTCTTTCATTGCACAACGGTTCCCTCCAAGCAGGTCACTATAGAGCAATCTGCCGAAATCACATTTTAAACAAGTAAACACTTACCTTATACTTTCACTTTTATCTTTATAGATACATAAAACCAGTCTTTGGGTCTCATAGGAATCAGTGACTATGCTTCTTAGTGCTCATATATATTGCATTATAGCTATTAAATGAAATCCCTAAATGTTTTCTTTCCATAGCATATAGACCAATCAGGTCTTAGCGTAAGCAAGGTTCTAACATTCAACAAAATATGCATCTTGTCTATCAGTAACGTTTGCGTGTCCGACAAAAAGTGTAGTAAAAGTTGACCGATTTAGTTAAAATTTGGTATTTTGTGCAGGGGTGCCCATCTCCCCAAGGCCTGTGGCACCATCCAAAAAAATATAGCAACGCAAAGGAGGTAGTTCCTTTTTTTCAAATTTTTTATATCGAACTACTTCCTGTAGTTCGATAATAACTTCCTACAATGTATTTAATGGTGAAATAATATTTTGTTAATAATAAGCTTTTTTGTTACTTCTATATCAATTGCGTTTGATGTTCAATTGAAATAATTGAATTATTTCTTTGTTTTGTTTTAATTTATTTAAATAATTTGAATAATTCTTTTTTAGATGGTTCGTGTTTGACGATTCAGCCATCCACCCTGTATTAGAACAAGAAGTACAAAACAATCCCAATGTATACATATTGTTTTATCATCTTGTATAATAAATTAATTTAGCACTAACTTAAAACTTGTAGCAGTGCACAGGATATTTATAGGTTAATAGGTTTATAAATTTATAGGTTAAGGATATTTTTATAGGTTAATAGCTATTTAAAATTGTCAAAAAATTTCTATGAGAATGAGAGCTAGAATAGTAGACAATAAGAAATCTAAATTAAGAAATTTAAATTTTAAAAGCATTCCTTTCCCAGAGAATTGATACAAAATAATTAGTAGAAAAGGAAAACTCGATTGTATACAAGTATACACTAGTGGTTTTTTTTTTTTTTTTTTTTTTTTTTTTTTTTTTCATTATTTGGTATATGGACAGATCTTTAATAGAAGTGGTATCTGCAATTATTAATCAGATAATGCAATACAAGGAAGTATAAAATTGACTTATAATATACTAACTAATTAAAGTATTATTCTTGTTTGTTAATTAAATGAAATAATTTTTTCTCTCATTTTAATTAGTTAATAGACATTTGTTACTTGATGTATAAATTAATATATAATATAGTGAATATTGTTTATAGTATTTTGGTTTTATTTATTACTAGCTGGATACCCTTACTTCCCTAAGGAGTGTTATTTTAATTTGATATGTTTATAAACTACCATCAAGAAACATTTAAATTATTTTACTATGCGAGAATGTCTAGATTCTATCCCTCCCACTTATTTCTATACCCCCTCCTCTTTGATAAGATAATTTGCAAAAATCCCAAATTTACCCCTCTCCTAAATGAAAATATGACAAAACTGTACATAATAACAATTAATGTACTCAGCATGGTAATTGATATGGTTACCATATCAATTACCATGCTGCACATAATTATTTTTAAATTAAAATGTATATTTGTTTAATTGTTAACTGTTGTGTTTAGTTTTTTAGTACTAAAATAGATTTATATATATATTATTGACGTTTTAAAATTACTTGACATATAGTGACGAACCATAATGTAATGGTGAAAAATTGTTTATGTGATACATTTACGTATAATTTTATTTATCTCAATCTAAGGCCTGATGACCAGGTAATGGTCGAAATATAGCCGTTGAGATGAGGATGTAGAAGTTTTTGTTTTTACCCTAAATCGACCCCCAAAAAAATTTGATATATAAAAATAGGGACAAGAAAAAGAAAAGAAATTTGATTTATCATTTTAAAATACTGCAGCCTGATTACAGGGAACTATTTTTACTAGGAGGCTCGTCCATCTTTTAAAAATAGTATTAAATGCATTACTATATTCCTCTTAGAGATAGGATTTATTTTAAAGCGTCTTATGGATCCAGGAGAGTTTTTACAGTAAATACATACTAAATCTAAATAAAATAATTATGTTTTTTCCTCTTAAAAATATTCTGAAACCTTGAATACAATCCACACAAGCATAAAATTATCCCCGAATTTTGGGGTGGGTATTTTAGGCCCATTTTTAATATTTCTAAAATTGACCTGGATATAATATATGAGACTGCCAAGTACAGATTACACAGTAGAACCCCTCATATCAGTCAACTATGGTACCGGAGCAAGGTCAGAACACAAAAAAGGTCGGATAATCCAAGAACAAAAAAAGTAATTATTTCAGAGTAAAAATTAAATCTTTATAATTAAAAATGAACTTACGCACTCTATTCTGTTTATTAGAAGAATATTCATACTAATCCAATAATCCAGTAAAGGAATACACTTTAAAGTTTTTCTGACCTTATTCCAATATTTAATTTACTTTTTATTTATTTAATTTTGTTTAATTTATTTAATTGTTGTTACACCAACTCCTAATGCTGAAGCTAGCTTTAGAGGGTCTCACCTTTATCAAGCTTTCAAAGAACATCTAACTTCTAAAAAAAAAATCCCTGTTTTCGTTTCAGTTGAGCCGCCATATTCACTAAAATTATAGTCCAACACTGGATTGTAAATATAGAATGAAAAACACGCACGATGCATGGTAAGAAAACAAAGTGTAGCGATCAGTGTTAATAATAATAAATAAAAAAATTATTTGTTAAAACATAACCACAAAATATATGCTTACACAACCAATAACAAAAATAAAATAATCCGGTAACAAAGAACCAACTGGCTTCTTTTATTGTACTTTTATTTGATTTACGTTTCTACTCTCAGCTATAAGTGTCGACACTTCTATAACAACAGATGTAAACACCAATTATTTGAAAATTCTAACTCCTCTGAGAGATATCGCGGAAGTTGACCTATTTATTACAAATTTAAGCATTGCGAGAAGTGTCAGATATATATTTACGACATAAATCTCAAGCAATTTCTCTCAGATGTAAACACTCAAAGCGATTTCTGTCTGACACTTGAAATTTATTGCCGGATAGAAGTGTCAAGTGTAAACGCACCTCAAGGAATTAAATGACATTTCAAATCAAAGTACCACATTTGTCCTCTAGGATCGCTTACTTCTTGCCTTGGGAATGACTGAGGTCACAGTTCCCTTGATATTACGCTCAACACTGTCTCCTCCCATTTCTCCCCCGGCCTAACCCCTCTTCTCGGGGAGTATCGCCGTAGTAGTACAATATTTAGGATAAGTATTAAAATCTGGAAGTTAATCCTTACCTTTCAACTCATAATTTCATAGTAATAAAATCCTTACTCTACCTTGCACTGAAGAAAGAGAAGAATAAAGCAAATATACTACTAATATTCCATTATTATAACACTAACATGGGTTGAGTAGGACTCACAGACCAGAAAATAGCAGTGTATCGAACAAAAGTAAGGAAAAAAATATGGTGGTGCCCCCATTTTAAATTTGAGGTTATTATGACCAAATTAAATATTAATTAGCAAATCTTAGATAGACATGAAGGAAAAAAAATACTTAATACTTTAAAAAATACTTTATTTAAAAATTACTTTATTTACTTTTTAAATACTTTAATTTACTTTAAAATTACTTAGTTTTTTCTAATATTACATACACAATACACACTGCATCTTTAATCCGTAACTCAGGGAATTAAATTCTGATTTAAACAAGGATTTTTAAATCTACGAAGTTACAAATTATTTGTCCTTAATTATTTTATGTTATAAAGGGAATGAAGAGCAATAATGATGTAAAACAATATTCTTTTTGAATGCTAGTGTAGGGTTATCACACTTTTATTTATTAATATAAACATTTATCAATGTATCCATTATATTTATAATAAATTAATATTGTTTTTGAATTAACCCGACTCCTTGACCTCCACACAGGGCTGTCCTGTGACGCTTATAGAAAGGGGCAATTATAAAAGATAAAAAAAAACCTGACGTAATAACAAAAGTGTGAGTTTAGGAAGTGTACTTTTGACTAATGTAATTACGAGGTTCGCAACTGTTAGCGAGGATATACTAATAAATATTTAGGGAGAGGACTATAAGATGGGGAAATAATAAATATAAATAATTTAAAAAAAAAAAAAAGTTNAAAAAAAAAGTTTTATAATTTTAATAATAAAAAAAAAAAATATTTTATTTAAAAATAATAATAAATTATCACACATTAAAAGTAATGACTGAATATTAAGAGGGGAAGGGGATATATCACAGATATGTTCATCTGCAATTTACAATAAAGATGAATAAAATGTATAAGAAAACAATGCCATGCACAGCCTATTTACTGTCTTGATTTCGAAAACTTGGGTTGAAGACCAACACATACACTCTGAAACGTGCTCCACAACAAGTATTGTGCCATTTGGTTTATTCAAAGATTTTAACCATAGAAATTTAAATAGATATTACTTGGTTTTCAATTTGCTCTAGTTAATCACATATTTATTTTAGGGAAAAAATTTATCACAGATATTTTTAACTGCGATTGTCACATTTTATAAATAAGAAGTGTAAAATAGTCAAAACCGTTTAAATTATTTTCAACAAACGGGAACTTTAGCTTGGTGTTTTATTTCTTGTAGATGACGTGGCTAGCATATCACCAGATGTTTGAGTGATCATAATTGTGTTCTTATTAGTTCTGTACCAGTTCCTTCTTCTACCACACAACTAATTTCTTGCAAGAATTTAATGAGTTCTATTTCTAAACAACATCATTAATTTTATGGTTTAACAATCAAATACAGTTTGTTAAAAGGTTAAAAAAAAAATTAAACACTGAGTGGGAGAATGTAGTTCTAAAGCTAGGGCCACATTTATGCTGAGCTTAGCGCAATAATTATTATATGCAAATATTTTCTTCCAATTTTTTTGCTGCAATGAAGCACCATCAGCTAGCCAAACTCTGGCCTAAAATTGCTATGGAAGGAAGGTGGCCTCTGACTAGGGATTGGGTGTAGGAAGGAACATATCCACTATTTGACAAGCATTGCCAATAGTAGAGTGGCCACACTAATCTCTTCCAAGATTAACCTGTGGAGGTACTTGGACTAACCATGAACATAGAAGGTATTTGGCAAAGCTTGGCAAAATAATGGTCTCTTTTATGAAGAAAAATAACTTATATTATGACCAACACATACACGGTGAAACGTGCTCCACAACAAGTATTGTGCCATTTGGTTTATATAATATAAGTTTTATATAATACAACATAAATTGGAAACTAAAACTTATATAATATAAGGATATTTCTTAAAGCAATCGCTCAGCAACTAGACATGGATTAATCTAGATCTTATAATTGATCTTCTGTATCACTAATTTCTTGCAAGAATTAAACAATTGTTCCATTTTAAAGTAACTAATCTTATTGTTTGACAATTAAATATAATAAGTTTGTATGAAATCTTTACCATTTAACTTTAGAAATAAATCATTTACCATACTAATTATTTTTATTACACTATGTCGGTTGTGCTCTCTGGTTAAGGTAGAGACTAGGAGTATCGATTATGCCTCTTTTGATACAATTTGAGGCCATCTCGAATTTCTCCTTAATTCGAGAATCCTTAAGGAAATGATGTATAGCCGAATCAATGTCTTTAATTGTTTCATTAAGATTAATAATCCAACGGACAAGTATACCCTCTTGAATATTAGGTACCAGCACTTGCATTATCTCTCTCATTGGCTGCAAATAAAAAATAAATAAATTAACATGGACAATTAATATTGATAAAATTTAATTACACATTAGTAAGTTATACACAATCATTATTTAATATAATTAAAAATTAATAAACTTTTTTTTAGTTGTTTGTTATATTGGCCTCCGTCTTGAAAATATTAAGTGAGAAATTTAATAGTTAAATATTCCTTTTTTACACTCCATGACCTTTAAAATTGATGTATAACATATTCTCTGCTGGTAACGTATTGACAAAAAGAATTAAAAATCATAACCCTTCAAAAATAATTCCCTCTATAAAAATTGAGCCCTAGGATGCTAAAATGCCTAATTTAAATGTGCAAAATGGCCCATAAATGCACTTGTGATGGAAATAAGAATTAAGAGTATAATATATTTGTAGTTACATGATCTTGTCCAATGGTTTTTATCAGGCAAGCTTTCAAGGGATGTCAGCTAAAAGCTTTATGTTTGATATAGGTCAATCAAAGGAATATATAGGAGGGGAGAGTTGTGGGCACTTAAGAGTGCTTATACTCTCCATGAAATGTTTTAAGTTCATGGGGCCAGATGATTCATGAACATAAGGTATGTTAGGAGTGTTACATGATAGAGTATTAGAGAGGAAGCATTATTTTATTTGTGGGGGTTTATAGAAAAATTCTTAATAAAAACGGCTCTTGCTTGTTCTTAAACCACTAAATATTAATAATATTTAATAGGATCTTTGAAGGTGAGTAAAATAACAATAGTTAATTTTGCATGAAGGTTATATTTCACCCATTAGGGGCATCATCAGACCTAAAATAAAAATAATTATTTTAAAAAAAATAAATACATTAACAAAGTTATAACTAAGTAATCTAAAAAAATCCAACCACTTTACACATAATATTGATAAGATTTGCACTAACCTGTCTCTGATTGTGTATAAATATTACATATTTTTTTCTTTTACAATTTCAAATATTTATAATAAAAAAGTTAAAATAAAGACACATGATCACCTGACCATGTGGACTCACATTTTCAGGTCAGATTACTTAGTTATAACTTTGTTAATGTATTTATTTTTTTAAAAATAATTATTTTTAATTTTAGGTCTGATGATGCTCACCCGTAATGGGTGAAATATAACCTACATGCAAAATTAACTATTGTTATTTTACTAACCTTCAAAGATCCTATTAAATATTATCCATAAGTATTAAAGGTGCAAACTAAGATGAATTATTTTCCACTAAATATTATTTAAAAAAAAATAATAATAACAAAATTTAAAAAAAAAAAAAAACATTATTAATGACGTTATAAAAAAAATTGTTTAGAAATTTCGTTCAGAATTTTAAAAATGCCGGATATATTAAATTCAATTTATTTTTTGGATTATTAAATTATAGTTTGCAAAAATAAACAATAAGCTTTTTTTAATATTTTAATAACAATTAAATATGATAGAACACCAGGATAATTTAGGATAAATAAGCTAAAGAGGAAATCATAACACAGGGCAATCATATCACACTTTTTAGGTTTTTGTGATAGTTGTAGTTTAACTATGTGTAAAATTCATAATTATTAATTATTTGTGCTGCTTTATATACATTAATATCTTATTTGTAAGTAATTTATTTTAATTTCAGAAAATAAACTAAAATTTAATGCTTCCACTTTTTTGCGATAGTTCGTTGAATTTCATAATTAAATTTACAATAAAAGTTTTAAGGAGAATAATATCCAGATAAGGTATATACAGATGATGTGTAAAGTGAATGATTGTCTACACATTGTCCATTGTGATGGAATAAACAGCATTTTGTGGCAATCTCTCACCACTCTAAAGTAGGATTATGAAGATAATTAATTCTGACTGCTCAGGTTGGCCAACCAATAGGAGGAGTAAAATGAAGCCGCTAGGAGGTTATCCTGAGGGGGATAATCCAAAGTTAGTGATTTTTTTTTTTTTTTTTTTTTTTTTTTGCCTAGTTAGCCGACCTTCTGGATGTCAAAAGCTCAAGTTGTCATTGATACCCCACCCTAGAATTTAATTTGCCCAAACTCTCAAAAATAAACACTTTTCTTGATGCCACTAAAGTTTGAAAAGTTCTCTTTTAGAAATAATAAGTAGTAAATAATAGTTAAACATGTATTTACCCTTCCTTTAGCCCAAGCATAAACAATAGGGACCAAGCAGAATGTAACTTTACTCAAATCTGATCCTTCCATTGGCTCAATTTCAAGTATTTCCTCTTGTTTAATAAGGCTCCTTCTAATATTGTCAACTTTGTCTAACGCCTAAACAAAACAAAAACAAAATTATTACCAAACAATAATAAATAAATGTCTGCAATTTTGTGTGGCATATAGCTTCTTTTAGTTCCATTACTCAACAAATGGTCACAAGAGTGTATAATGAAGTATAATAATAATAAGATAAACAACTTAAAAAATATAAATAGAATATTTTCTTAATTACTGTAACGATTTTAGAGATATTTTCAATTAAAATGTGATTTTCCCATGGATGGTACCCACCTTGATGGTTTAAAAAAACCTTTCCTTTTTAGTTTTTACTAAAAATATTATACAACTTACCAAATCATTTTATAGGACAAAAATTAAAGCTGATAGATACACTAACATATAATGTAAATCAGTATTTTTTTTTTAAAGGTAGTTTTATCTTGAGAAAAAACTAGTTTAAGAAGAAACTAAAATAATATGCATAAATGTAAAGAAAATATTTTATGCTTTACCGATGTAAAATCAATTCCTCTAAAAAAATCAACGTGTATTATTTTATTCTTAGAATCATTACTTCAAATAATACCCATTTCTTCCCTTAAACATTTTGTAAATAATTTCTCATTTTTTTAGTATTCACTATTTTACTCAGTAACTGAATGAATTATGAAAAAGTGGTCCAGGACATAATTAAAAGTTGAATACGTTCTATTCAATAAGAAATGATAAAGTATACATACATCTTCAAGTAAAGGTGGAAGCTGAAGGTACTTTTTGATAAGGGAATTTGTAGATTCAATCTCTTCTAGTTTCCTACCTAAATCTTTTTCAGTATCTTGCAAAGTATTAGCAGATTTCTTTAAGTCATGGCGATTCTGTAAATAAAAATAGTCACCCAATTAGTGTGGCCCATAATGGGACAAATGAGCACATGAGACAGGTTAATAAAATAATGTTATCTCGCAGGGAATTAAAAGTATGGTTGTTTGAACCTGTTTTGATTCGCAGTCACATTTATTTTCATTCAATATTAACCCTTTGACCATGGCAGGACCGTGTCACATATTGTCTCTTTAAAGAAACTGTCCCAGTCACATTTATTTTTATTCAATATTAACCCTTTGGCCACTGCAGGACCGTCCTTTTAGAGAAACTGCATGTTGCTTACGATGCGACATACACAGTAATAAAACGTCAAAATAAAAAAATAACATAAATAAATAGAAAAAAAAATCCGTTCCATGAAAGTACTTTTTAAGGTCCATAGGCAAAACCAAGGACCCTTATATTTTCTTGTGTGTGTTGGTCTGTCTGTCCGTCAGCTCACCTTTTGTCCGATCCATTGAAATTAGGCTTATAAGTACCTACCCACACATTTTAAAAATGTAGTAACTTACCATCAATAGGTAGTAATTCTGCTGTCAAAGGGTTAAATGTTCACAGAGGGTTAAAATAAATATGGGATCATCTTTGGGCTAATTTCGCCAGAACATAAACATTGTTTTCAAAATAGGTTGAGTACTATAAAAGATATGAGTGTTGATAAAAAGCTCTTAATTTTCAACTTATTATAGAGATCATTTCAAGGGAGTTGCTTATTTTGGGTTACAAGCAACTTCACATGGATTAAATCTAGATCTTACTAAGGTGTTCACTAAATCTGCTTGGTTTTTAACGTGTAAATTGGCTTAGGGTACCCTTTTATTAACTTATTGTCTTAAAGAGTGGATCCTTTAGGGTAAATAAAAAAAAANTCTTAGGCACTCAGTTACCAATCACATATTACTTTAACGTGTGAATATTCTCTTGCCTTAATAATTAATTAAACTAAGTGATATTATCACCTTTAACCAAAATTATTTATTTAGAAAAAGGAATTCCTTATAAGTGGTAAACAAATATAGGGATGAGGGTAACCAATTCAATGTTATCACATGGCACCTAATTCACTAATTGAGTACCATTATTAAATTTCTGAGTAATAGTCAAGTTAAAGAAACTCTGATTTGTGCTTATTCTAGAACTAAATTTGATTTTTTTTTTATATATTGCATAGTTATTTAATGAAGCTTAATAATTAATTTATTGACGATTGAAAATTTATAAAAGTTCTCCTTCAAATGTCGATAAAAAAATTAGGTTTACCAAAAAAGTAATTCCAAACACAATTAAAGATTACAAAATTGTTTACAACATAGGTCCTAACAATTTTTTGATAACTCTATTAGTTTTCATTATATTTGCAATTAAGATTATGGTTTTTGACCAAATTTAATAAAACAAAGCAAGGAATCCTAATCCTAAGCACCTCTTACAATATGCAATTTTTTTTTACCAAAATCATCCCTATCATATATTTGCAAACTTACAAAAGGAATGTTTCAGGTTAAATATGTATATTATCCACTTTTTTGTTTCTCAGGATATAACAGCTCAAAGTATTTTAAATGTAATTTTTTATTTAATTTTCAAACAGCTTTACAAAAGGCTTAAATAAAGACAGCTTTTTTTTTTTTTTTTATAAGAAAACAACATTACAATGCAGCATATCACAATGATCCAGCTATACTAGTTTTTGAGTAGTAAAATGTTTTTATATATAAAGTAGATTTTCTATTTTAAAACTCAATTTAAACAATAACTCCTCAACTGTTTGAAACATGGTGCAGAACACCCTCTTTATTAAGCTTACTAGTTTTGCCTCTTCGATTATAAAAGGTAACAAATAATATCATGGGGGAAAATTAACTATCTACAAAAAAAACTTTAGATCACCCTTAAGAAGAGCACCCCTTAAATAAGACAAAGCCTTCAAGGATTTATGTCTATTACTATTAACACATCTTTAAAAAGAACTTATTAATTAATTAATAATAATAATCCATGACACAACAGCCTGTTGTAGCCTTAAGCCAGCCAAGGAGCTTATACGCCTATATGACAGAGACATGGACACTTTATTGGCACTTCTCATGATAATATCTTGTTTTATTTTTAACGAGACAAGTGAAAACAGTAAGCAGTAATAAGTAACTTAAGGTAATCATGGTCCATCCTCATAATAGTACCAATATTGAAGTTTACACCTCAATTAAATCAGTAAATTAATGTAGGTATATTGTCCTCTTTTCAGCGACCACAGGTTGCATAATTTTTTATAATTATTTGACAAATTCAGTCAAAGTAGTTTGACAAACTGTTTTCCGATTGTGTATAGGACACTTTAAGTAGTTGAGAATCAAACCCAGATCTTCAGCTTCCAAAGTGTGACGAGTTACCAAGAAGCTATTTAAGTTAATGTAATATTAAAAATTATCATTATTACTAGTCATAAAAGAATACTTATTGGTGTTTTAGGCATGACTATCTCCTGGTGAGGAACAAAATATAGCCGCCTAAACCAGAAAATGATTTTATTATATGTTTCCCAATCCATATTTATTTTTGACCCCTTAATTACTGATGATTGAAATTGAATATAAACAAAATACCGATATCATCGTCTTCTTTGATATATTTGTTATTCTTGAGGAATGCCAATTTACTGTCAAAGTCCTTAAAAAGTGATTTTAATTCCTCTTTCTGAGCTTGAACTTTACGCTTATCTGTAGCTCGCTGCTTCTCGTGGAACCAGTAGCATCTCTCCAACTGAAAAAAAAAAAAAAAAAAAAAAAAAAAAAAAAAAAATCTCAAAAATTATACATATATAAAATTACCATTCTTGATGGCGCACCTCCTCCAGGGTTACTAAGGTTCTTTACGACTTCTTCAGCAGTATCAATAATAGGTTTAAACAGAGGGTTGTACTGATTAGTAGTGTCATTAATCTCAGTACTCACTCCAGGTATCACCAGGCAGGACTGTCAACAAAACAATAATAATAGTTGGGTCAATATATAAAAGAAGAATCAGTCACTTTACACATTTCAAGAATGCAATAATTTGTGCTTTATATTTAAGTCTCCCCTCTCTAGAAATATAACTTAAAGTGTTAGTGTTTAGATTTTAGATGCAAGGAAACTAAGTCTAAACACTAACATATCTGGGTTGTATTGAGATGTGAAACTATAATACAACTCACATATGAGCAAATCTATAAAGTAACTCAGTGTTAAGTTGAGATTTAAGGTAGTATCTAAAACTGAAGTCTAAAGAACAAAAATTTGTGTTTTTGGAGACTAGCTAGTTTTACATTAAAATATACACTTACAAGTAATGCAGCTGTTTCAGCTCCTTCTAGATCTTCCAAAACATTAGTCAATAGAATTTCTGTTACAAATACTTCAAAATTGGTCATTCTGCTAGCTATACGACCTTTTGTATCAACTGAAATCAATCACAATAAAAAAATTCACAATACTATCGTAGAAATAATTGGTTGTATTGACTGAGATTTTGTGGTACCACTTCATAATTATGACTAGAGGTTAATAAAAAGCGACGCAACAATATTGTCACCACAATTTTATATAATTAAACATATGCGATTGACATTTATATCATCTTCAGTGTAAGTGTTAGCATAGTGAGTGAAAGACTAATATTATAGAAAATCTTAGGCACTTCTTCTTCTTCTTTCTTAGGCACTCAGTTACCAATCACATATTACTTTAACGTGTGAATATTCTCTTGCCTTAATAATTAATTAAACTAAGTGATATTATCACCTTTAACCAAAATTATTTATTTAGAAAAAGGAATTCCTTATAAGTGGTAAACAAATATAGGGATGAGGGTAACCAATTCAATGTTATCACATGGCACCTAATTCACTAATTGAGTACCATTATTAAATTTCTGAGTAATAGTCAAGTTAAAGAAACTCTGATTTGTGCTTATTCTAGAACTAAATTTGATTTTTTTTTTATATATTGCATAGTTATTTAATGAAGCTTAATAATTAATTTATTGACGATTGAAAATTTATAAAAGTTCTCCTTCAAATGTCGATAAAAAAATTAGGTTTACCAAAAAAGTAATTCCAAACACAATTAAAGATTACAAAATTGTTTACAACATAGGTCCTAACAATTTTTTGATAACTCTATTAGTTTTCATTATATTTGCAATTAAGATTATGGTTTTTGACCAAATTTAATAAAACAAAGCAAGGAATCCTAATCCTAAGCACCTCTTACAATATGCAATTTTTTTTTACCAAAATCATCCCTATCATATATTTGCAAACTTACAAAAGGAATGTTTCAGGTTAAATATGTATATTATCCACTTTTTTGGTTCTCAGGATATAACAGCTCAAAGTATTTTAAATGTAATTTTTTATTTAATTTTCAAACAGCTTTACTTTAAGGCTTAAATAAAGACAGCATTTTTTTTTTTTTTTATAAGAAAACAACATTACAATGCAGCATATCACAATGATCCAGCTATACTAGTTTTTGAGTAGTAAAATGTTTTTATATATAAAGTAGATTTTCTATTTTAAAACTCAATTTAAACAATAACTCCTCAACTGTTTGAAACATGGTGCAGAACACCCTCTTTATTAAGCTTACTAGTTTTGCCTCTTCGATTATAAAAGGTAACAAATAATATCATGGGGGAAAATTAACTATCTACAAAAAAAACTTTAGATCACCCTTAAGAAGAGCACCCCTTAAATAAGACAAAGCCTTCAAGGATTTATGTCTATTACTATTAACACATCTTTAAAAAGAACTTATTAATTAATTAATAATAATAATCCATGACACAACAGCCTGTTGTAGCCTTAAGCCAGCCAAGGAGCTTATACGCCTATATGACAGAGACATGGACACTTTATTGGCACTTCTCATGATAATATCTTGTTTTATTTTTAACGAGACAAGTGAAAACAGTAAGCAGTAATAAGTAACTTAAGGTAATCATGGTCCATCCTCATAATAGTACCAATATTGAAGTTTACACCTCAATTAAATCAGTAAATTAATGTAGGTATATTGTCCTCTTTTCAGCGACCACAGGTTGCATAATTTTTTATAATTATTTGACAAATTCAGTCAAAGTAGTTTGACAAACTGTTTTCCGATTGTGTATAGGACACTTTAAGTAGTTGAGAATCAAACCCAGATCTTCAGCTTCCAAAGTGTGACGAGTTACCAAGAAGCTATTTAAGTTAATGTAATATTAAAAATTATCATTATTACTAGTCATAAAAGAATACTTATTGGTGTTTTAGGCATGACTATCTCCTGGTGAGGAACAAAATATAGCCGCCTAAACCAGAAAATGATTTTATTATATGTTTCCCAATCCATATTTATTTTTGACCCCTTAATTACTGATGATTGAAATTGAATATAAACAAAATACCGATATCATCGTCTTCTTTGATATATTTGTTATTCTTGAGGAATGCCAATTTACTGTCAAAGTCCTTAAAAAGTGATTTTAATTCCTCTTTCTGAGCTTGAACTTTACGCTTATCTGTAGCTCGCTGCTTCTCGTGGAACCAGTAGCATCTCTCCAACTGAAAAAAAAAAAAAATAAAAAAATAAATAATAATAATAATAATTAACATTTGAAGAAAGATCCTGTAAATTTAGTTGATAGATATCAATAAAGCAAAATTACAGTTTAAGTAAAAAGTGAAATTTTTACAAAAAATTTACAGAGTACACTTATATAAGTAGCATGTATACTTGTAGATACTTACATACTCAAGAAGTGGATAGTTGGATGCTGGTGGAAGGGCGATGCGGAATAGATTTTCATCGAAAGCTCTACTTAGCTTATGATACTTACTAACATCTTCTCTAAGCAAAGGATGATTAAAATTTATGTCATCCTCGTTCAAATATACAAGTTTATGTACATTTCTATGTGCTTCCATTAGGAAAAGGCTCAAATTATCCACGTGCTGAGAGAAAAGCCTAAAAAAATGCATTAACACTTTAATTTTTCAAAATATGAGTACACTACATTATACATCATCAGGTAAAATAGCATCTATAAACTAAAAGATAAAAATTTACTACTGTAGTTGTACAATAGATGAGTTTACAATGTACATTTAAATACATTAAATCAACAAGCAAAGTTTGATGTAAGTTAAAATAAATAAATTATAAAATAAACTACCTGCGAGGAGATTTGAGCGAATCTACAATGCTCATAGCAAGTCCCTTGTTCATTTTGTATTGAGGTACCCGGATGAATCTATGTATGTCACTTGCCTTACACTGTATCAGTTCAAGGGATTCCTGCGGGTCCATTCTGCCCACGTAGTTGAGAGGAAGGAGTTCCATCTTACGATAACCAACTAGTCTATACCAGTTTATTACATCCTCTTCAGTTGCCTCCGGGTACTTCTAAACAGATTCATGCAACACTATCTGTTAAATTAAGATTTTTTGGTTTAAATCTTCATAATTTTAGAAATAGAGTGGATTTGTCAACATAACTAATTCAAAATGAATAATAATATAAATCTAATAATAAATAAAAATCATCATCAAAATAAATAATATAAATCCTTCATATATGTATGCATTAAATAGCACATTAAACATATTTAAATAAGTATACAAACCTCTTTAAGAGACCTGATATGGCATTGAGAACTCCTCATCACTGCAACATCGTAAGTCTTGGATACCTGATCCACATTTAAGATAACACCAAACACAGTTACGTACCTTAAAATAACAAATATTCAATTTAAATTTACATAGAAACACAATTTAAATCCCAATAAATTGAAATTTGTTCCCAGCACAAATATTCTAAAGAGTAGCAAAACAGGTGTGAGAAAGAGGAGGCTAGATCAAACCCCTAAATCAACACAAACTGGTATATTATATAAAATGACAAATAAATGTTACCTTTGATATGAAACGGAGACCATTCTACCAATATTTAAAAATGCTTTAAATTGCCTATGTTCAAACATTTTTTCCTAAAAAAAAAAAAATAATAAATATAATTAATTACAATAATACATATTTAATAACAAATCACCTACCCAGGTGTGGCTAGGTGTATATATTATTTATATTGATAATTTGACAGTAAAAGGTAATAAAAATGTATAAAAAAATGTTTTACCTTATTGATCTTTAATTTCTTCCAGATTTTTAAGTAACTTTCACAACCACCCGTGGAGGGCCTAGATCTGCTAACGAGCTTATACAAGTATGTGTAAAGGGGAAGCTAAATCTAAAATATTCAAGGAAAGCAGTGTAGACCTTAGGTTAGCAAAGGCTCCAAAAAAATGGATGAGATGGGCTTAAAGTTTTAACCTAACAATTGACATACGCAACTTCTACCCATTAATATGTTGATGCTGGGTGAACATCAAGAAGGGGGCCCAGTCCAGGATTGAACCCAGATCTATGGTCACCATTCCAGATTTTTAGCCTTATCTATTGTAAGAGGAAACATTTTGGAACTTTTCTTGGTAAAGTATTGTAAAATTGTACCTAGTTCAGCTTTGATTTCTCTCAAAATATTTGCATTAATTGTAAGAAGGGGGATTTGAGGGAAGTAAGTCCCAAATTTGAGCAGATAGAGAAATAGGAAATACTGATAAGATATTTGCACTGGGTTGCAGGTATCCATTGGCCCTTTTTGGCTACCCCCTCCCATGAAAAGTATAAAAGAAGAAAATTTACAAGAAGCCCCAAGATTTATATTGCCTGGGGCCCCACAGGGTTACTCATTGTCTTAAAAAACACCTCACTTACACCCTACAGCGTATCATCTAACATCGAATTAATTTAATTTACTAGAATCAGTTAAAAATTACCCTTATACTTTCATGATGACTGAAAAATTGATAAGATATATCACAATAACCACATAGAACGTCTCGGAGATTTGGAGGCATCAATTTCATTCCTTCTTTAATCTTCTTAAGCTCATCATAAACTTTCTCCGTTAACTCCCTAGAACAAATTAAAGCTATAGTAAATAAAAACTCAAAATGAATAATTGTTTAGTTGTAAGAAAAGAGCTTAGTTTGGAGAGGAATTTTCACACAAACTAACTTAATGATAAAAATAAATAAAGAAATACGAGTACTAAAGTCACTTAATTAGGAATAATGTTTCTTTAAATAATCTAACTATCAAATAACCAAAGCAATTTTATTAGTAATAAAGAATCACATTTCACTTCAAAAAATAACTTTATTATGTAGAATATTTAAATTTTGAGCTCATATTCATAATGCATTTGGCTCCATAAGTGACATTGCTGAATCGATGTTTCATTTATTTAAAAAATGAAGGTAATTATAACCCTGAAAGTAACACGTGGGGTCTCCGGGGCCTACAAGCTGCTTCAATCCCCCCTCCTATTCGTCCATTTTAATTTTTCAAGGTCAACAACTCTGGTATTCCTCAAAAATTTTGTCAAAAACAATGTCACTCAATTCGGATCAATACGCCTTTTGCAACGTCAGTATTTTACAAAAAACAAAAAAAAAAATAGGCTTAAATGTAAAGGTTTTGTAGCCCCTCGAGCCGAATGTTACTTACCTGTAAAATTTCTTGTATGTATATTTTTAAAAATTTAAATAATTTCTGTAAAATATACATTTTTTTTATATGATTTTACTTCCCTAACATTGTATTTTTGCATTAAATACTTGTATATTAAGCGAAGAAACTTATCCCCTGCCTCATCTATTTTATAAGCCTCGGAGGCCTAGGGTGTATAAAAGACGCTACGTGGACAACGTGTTACTGTGAGGGTTAATTTCAGAAACATCAATTTTTCCCCAAATGACCCACATAAAAAATTTCCCAAACATCTTACATAAAACTTTCAGATTAAGTTCTACAATATGCCCAAATAAGAGCTTCATTGACTGGCCTAAAAAGACTTACTGTGTCTTGTTTTTCCTGGCTTTAAGTGAAAAGTCAAAGAAACTTTTCTTTATGATGGAATGAATAGAATTTTCTCCTTCCGGCTTCAGTGCAGTTAGAATCATAGAATATCTCAACCTGAATTGAGACTCGAGAGGGTCAACACTACCTGCAACATTAGAGTGATTTATTTTAATTAGTCAATCATTTTTTCCTAATAGTTTTCAATTCTTGTTTAGTTGGGACGGAATCTAAAAAGGCTCATATGTAGAAGTGAGAATAGATTATAGTATTATATGGATTTTAGGAGAGGGAAAAATAAGGAAATAAATAGAATTAATTAATTTTTTAAAATCGACCTGACAAAATCAAAAAAAACTTTATCAACTAAATTATTTCTAAATGACAGTAAAATAAATTAAAGTGATAATTACCCGTAAGCATGTTACACAGATGATCTTCTGTAACACACTTGTCCTTGCGGGTATTCCATTCTGTAATGATAACAGTACCAGACTTATCGATGCCTCTTCTACCTGCACGTCCTGCCATCTGAGTGTATTCCCCAGGTTTTAACGATCGTCTCTCTACACCATCGTACTTCCAAACTTGTTGGAATACAACTGTCTTAGCCGGCATATTCACTCCCATTGCAAAAGTCTCAGTAGCAAACAGTAACTTTCATAAAAAATAAAAATGTAAAAGTTAAATTATGTAAAGGTGTAACTTTCTCATTCACATAATAGAGACACTGAATTTAAATTAAAAAATATCTTATCTGAATAATAGCTAATTTTATAGATTTGAAAACTCAAACTTTCAACATGGATAAAAACATATTGAAAATATTTTGAGCTAATATCAATTTACACATCTTGAGGTCCCCTGAGTCCAAAAAAGTTATGTTTAAAAACGTCTGTGTAGGCATGTGAAGTGAAGCCTAACTACTGTGCCAATTTTGATAACATTTACCCAACTGGTTTAGAAAAATCATACCCCAAGGCAAAATCAAGAAATTAATTTTAGCTCCAAAAACGCTGAAGAATTGTGAGAAAAAACTCTAAAAAGGTTCAGATGATATTGATTAAAAAATTGCTGCAATTAAGTCCATATAAATATGAGTCTAATCTTATGACGTTTCCCTAGGAATACACTAGTTCCTGAGAAATAGCTTTTAACACGGATGATGGGTTTGATTACCCATTGGGGAGAAGTTATTTTTATGTTAAAATTTGATAAAATATTAAATAATAATTAAATGTAACCATGAAAACTCAAAATAACTATAAATGGAAAACACTGGACCAAGTAATTATGTTTAATCATCTCTTAAAAGTATTTACATCATGCTGCAGTACATAAAACCTTCGTAGTAATTTCTTAGATATAAATCTCTTACCTTAATTTGACTCTCAGAGAAAAGAACTTCAACTATTTCTTTAAGTATAGGAAGGATTCCGCTGTGATGCACCCCGATACCTTTCTGGAGTAGACCTTTCATTGTAACTATCTGTAATAATTAAATATTAAAAATTGATTTTTGGGGGGTTTAAAAAAAACTGGGTTTGAGAAAACATGCTGAACTCAAAAGCCAATAAAAACACTGCCAAAATGAACAAGGTTTACACTGGAGAATTTATCATCCTTTGGAAAGCATATAAATTAATTTGGAGATATAGAATGAAAAAAGAGAAGGTTTAAATTAAATGAGCCCTCAAAAAACAGGAACTTTTCTATAAAAGTAGATATTTATAAAAAAACAAAAAAAACTCATAAACATAGTGATATAGAATTTAAATTCCATGTAATATGTAATTTAAATAATTTACCCCCCCCCCTTTATTATAGTGTTAATAATGAAATCTCAATAAATCGAAATTCAATGAAGTATGATTTTACTTTGAGTAATGTATTTTTAGAGGTATCAAAGAAAATGGAAATCAAATTGATATACTGAGAATTTAGAGATATTAAGATTTAAGTTATCAAGGTTTGGTAACAAAGTGTTCAAAAGGGGGGTGCAACTCATTGTCGCTGCAGCATGTGCCAGAAGAAAATAAAACACTCACGGAATACTAAAATATGCAATTAAATAGATGTTCTATGCAAACAACACTAAACCAGCAATAAGCAGGTCAAGTGTGTGCTAGTCAGCTCACAGCGAGGGTCCGTAACACAGTATTGTTTAAGTAGTACATATTGATGGTGCTTTTTAAAATGCTGAAAAGCCTATTATTAACTATTCTATGAGTCTGATATTCTCAAAACACATTAAGAAACTTCTGATAAAGTATTTTTGCTAGTAAACCAGACTAACATATAAATACAACAAAAAGAGCATAATTATATAAAAATATATATAACATCATGCTGCAGTACATAAAACCTTCGTAGTAATTTCTTAGATATAAATCTCTTACCTTAATTTGACTCTCAGAGAAAAGAACTTCAACTATTTCTTTAAGTATAGGAAGGATTCCGCTGTGATGCACCCCGATACCTTTCTGGAGTAGACCTTTCATTGTAACTATCTGTAATAATTAAATATTAAAAATTGATTTTTGGGGG
>KZ653567.1:20429-33057 GCA_001010745.2 Gerris buenoi | reverse complement strand
ATTTTTTATCCCTAACTAGCTGAAGTACCCGGTGCAGCCCGGGTTCCTATCTGTCGGAACATAGTTTTACCAACTTAGAAACCTTCCCGGGCATGCGTCCAACCATTTCCCAAAGTTTCATCGCAATCATATGCCGGGTTTAGGCAGGCATAAGAGACAGACAGACATTCATTTTTATAAATATAGATTTATAAACAAATACAGTAGAAACTTTGAATTAATTTTAACTAAAATAACTTTGTGGGACTCAAATTTTCCAATATTTATAACATGACCCATAATTTGTTTTTAATCTAAGCAAGTAGGGGGCTCTGCCCCCTACTTGCTTCGGACATGGCACTCTAAAATGAAGCATTAAAATTGATCTCATGTTTCTTTACAATGTTGACAAAAACATAGCTCCCTCTTTTCTCCCCGGACTACCCCCCCCCCCCCCCCCCCCCCCCCTTTCTCTCCTATAGCGCTCTTTCACACAGGTTTTGTTAAGCACTCTCTGAACTCGTTTGTTTACAAAACTTAATAATATAGATAGAAAAAATAGTTTAAAAGTTACCTGTTGAATGTCTCTATCTTCGGGTTGAAGCATGTTGATCTGACGATTAAAAAAACTCTCTATATGCCTTTTCTTTTTAGCGTCCTCCACTAAATCAACCTTTCTCAATATGTCAGAAGCAAGCTCATCACAACGTTTTCTTGAAAAACAGAACACAACTGCTGGCAATCTCTGATGTTTCTGTAGATGGTGACGTATAAACTGAGTCCAATCGTTCTCCTGTTTCACTCTTAAACTAACAAACTGAAAAAAAAATAAAACACAGGTAATTGAGAGGTGCAAATTTATTTCTTAAAGACCTTGTCTGTTGTGTAGAATGTATACAAGCTTTTGCATAGAGCTGTTAACGTTGAAGCAGCATGGTGACTCACTTTTGGCACAGACCAACAATATGAGCAATTGGTATGTTTTGGACAAACTCTGGAATCACGTAGCGGATAAACTACAAACAACATGTAAGTAAACATTATTTTACATTATTTCTGAATGCGAATCTTTCTGTATGGTAGGGTAGGCACAGAATTTTCGTTCTCTGTACTCAAGTAAATAATAATTTGTAGCACTTCACATAGAGTTTTACCTCTACCTCCAACTCTTATCCTCATCCCCTCCACTGCAATTGCACCTATATAAAAATGATTACTTAAAAAAAAAAAATATAAATAAATAAACAGACCTTTTTGTTTTGTTCAATTGATTCTTTCATCTTTAAAGCTTTCTGAAAACTATTTAAACAAAGAAACAAAATATTAGAGATAAACATTGGAAATAAACAAAATAAAAATAATAATTTAATGACTATTATCAGATATTTCTTAAATCCACATGTTTAAACTCAATACATATTACTCTGATATCACTTTTATATGCAAAAGGTATGATATTCTTTTGTCTAACAATTCTTAAGACTAAGGAAGGTCATCTCTTTTATATTTGGAAGAAATAATATACATTAGTCTATATTGACTGTCAAGGGGACTTAAAACATCTTTTAACCTATTTAGACTATTTTTCTCTAGGGGCCTAAAATATAAAAATACACCTTCTGATACCCATAGTGGTACAGCATTTAAATCCGTAACATCTAATTTAATTAATGTATTATAAAACATATTTATAAAGTATTCTACAGGGGGTTATTTACATTTCATTTTAAAATTTTAGTGGAGACAAATTGACTTTCATCAATATCTTGGAAACTAGATTTTCCCCAGGAGAACAGACTTATATGGTTAAATTCTCTGTTTTTGTATATGAGGAATTAAATTATAAGATGGAAATAAATAAATGAAATAATCTACTTTTCAGAAAGGAAGGGTCCCTCAGCTTCTCTGACTGGAACCACCATAGAAACAAATTTAGGCTTAGTAGAGAAATGGATGTAGTGCTTAAGAGGTACAGGTCTACGGGTGGTGGTTGTTACAATAACTTCTCTCTTTCTCAAAGTTCCAACCCAGGAAGCAAAGTTCATTACATCAGGTACAGTTGCACTTAACATTACCAGTTGACATTGATGAGGTAACAAGATAAGAACTTCTTCCCACACATTTCCTCTCTAAAAAATAAAATAAATAATATAAGAAAAATGTACTAGAAACTAATGAGTGGAAAAATACACTTAATCAACCTCTTTACAAGTAAAGAAATAGAATATGTAAACATTATTTATTTTAACAAGATCCTTCCTCAACGCTCAAAACAGGGCTCATGCCAGGAATCAGGGTATGTTTCCTAGCTTAAAACTAATGCTTAGAGAGAATCCACAACATATTGTGGTCACATGTTGTTTCCATTGAACAACTGATAGTGGAGGTGGTCACATTCTGCGGAGAAACAATGATGGAATACCAAAAAAAGCCCTAGACAGAAGCCTTGGAGCATGAGGAGGTGTGGTCGCCACCATGATACTCAAAATTTTAATTTTATACGTAGATTAAAATATAAAATTTTACCTCAGGGTCGTTGAAGTAGTGAACCTCATCGAAAATAACATATTCAAGATCACTCAGAATACTACTCTGATTGTACAACATTGATCTGTAACAATAAAACAGAGAATATTACACAAACTTTAAATATGATCTAATAGTAAATAATTTGTTTAGAATGGGATAAAATATGAGGAATTGCTACTTTAATTCTACAATTTTGAGTTTATAGCATATATTTCTACACATTCTATCATCAAGTAATAAAGAAATTAAACACTATATTACAAACCGAAAACTGCAAAAACAAAACCTACACTATGAGAGGTTTAGTATGGTATCTCTACTAGGACCAAAGTCTAATCTAATCACTAACAGATCTTGGTCCCATTCCCAGAAAAGTGAAATAAATAAATAAAATAAAACACACCTTAAGATCTCAGTAGTCATAATAAGGCACTCTGCTTCCTTATTGAGCTGAACATCTCCAGTTATAATACCAACTTTCATTTGTCCTTTAAATTTTTTAGTGAAATCGTTGTACTTCTGATTCGATAATGCTTTAATGGGGCTTGTATACACCACTCTGAAAAAAAAAAATATAATAATGTTATATTGCCACAGATCAACATACAAATGATCTCATCCATACATTTTTAAAGCATTTCAGGGTATCTGAAATGTTTAAGACACTATCTCTTTGGAATCAAAGTAAAAACACAACACAAAACATACCTAGGTTTTTAGGGCCAACCCGAGAAAGCTGCTTAGAGTGTTATTTGGATGCTGCAGGCTTAGAAGACATTTGACATTACTAAAAATAGAGGGGGACCCCATCGGTCCAGTGTGTGGCAAGGAAGAGGAAATAGCTTACCATTTGCTGGGGTGTGTGAAGGATATGGGAGATAGTGTTTCCACATCTTAGGGAAGAGAGAAATTGGGGCAGAGTATCTTGAAACACTGAAGTGGCAAGACATCAGGCAAGGGGAGGTGATTTCATGGGTATGGGTGATTCAGGGGTTGGCAAAAAGGATCCAGATGTGGTATGTTTGCTGGGCTAGGCCTCCCTACCTACTACTATCTAGGTTTTTTTTTTAAGATATTGAGACTATATTACAACACTATAGATCAAATCCATTCTATAAAAGCGTTTAAGTCAAGAAATGTACCCTTGAATTAGATACAGTTAAACTTACTATTTATGTTATTTATGTACAGTAACATTTTTCTACAGAGTGAACATTATCGGTAAAAGAAAATACTTCTCGTTTACTATCTAACAAAACCTGATTTACTAATATATTATGTTTTTACATACTTACAGTTATGGGTAAGTAATTTACTTGATAATCAAATAATATTACCTGCAACCATTGCGTAGAGCCATAGCGATTGCATACTCTGCAGCCACTGTTTTACCTGCAGATGTATGAGCTGCTACAAACACACTCAAACCTGCTTCAAGAGCTATGATGGCCTGAAAAAGCATAACAATACTTATAAACAACATGTGTCAATGAAATTAGTTATGAAGTCCAATCAAGAAGCTCTTATTTAGGCATATTGTGTGAAACACGATATCAGAAAGTATTGGTATTCATCATAAGACCTGAAAATTCTGGAGGGAGCAATGGTCACGATCTTGGAAAATTGGACCAACTAAAGTTACTAGTTAACTTGATATAGTTTACTAGGTCATAAATACTTACTATTTCTATTTTATTTTTAGATTTTCTGTTTTCCTAAAAGAGGACAATCCTGAATAGCACTACTTGATTTTTCACAAATGGAAGGTACTAATAGTCAGGAGGTTTTGAATCTGTTTACTTTGGGGCAATTATTAAAATTTTCCTTTCAGTTTTCAACTCTTCATTACATGGGCCATTTAGGAATTAAAAGGGCTTTATTTTGCAATATCCTCTCACCTAAGTCCCTCTCATTAAGACCTCCATTAAGTCATTCTCAAGCTGGCTGACTAGAACATTAAACTTTGTTAGATTTTATCAAGTCAATCTAATCGTAACGTTGATTTTAATTTTTGTTATTTTGATAAATGAATTTCATCTATATGTGACTAGTGGTGTCCGTACCTTATGAGCTTCATAAGAATTTAGTATAGAAAATCTAAATAAATATTAGAAACTAAGTAAATATTATGTAAGGATGAAATTAATTTATTAAAAAAAGTAAAATCAACATTATCTAAATTCAGGTGGAAATTACGACAATCTGTAAGATTGAAAAGAAAAGAATTTTTTTTAAAAAAAAACCATTCAGAGATAAAGTCTGAAGCAGTAAGACTAGAATTATGTGTTTCTCAATAGAAAAAAAAAAAAAAATGTTATTCCCAACAAGTGTCTCTAACAAAGAAGTTTTACTTTCTGTCTAACTCTAGATATTCAAACAAAAGTCTTAATAGCTATCAACTCAAGATGCAGAAACACACTTGAGAATGCATACCTGTTTCTGGAAGATATCAAGTTTGAAGCGATATTTAAGAGCTGGACAGGGCACGATAGATTCAAGATCAAAATCTTTATCAGAATCTAATTCAACAGCACCCTCTCTTATAGATTTAACTCGGCCGGCAATACCTTTATAAATATGATCCAAGCTAAGAGCACCACCTCCACTGCTTTCCTCCTCCTAAAACATTATAATTTGATATGAGAAAAAAAAAAAAGTTTAAAAGTTCATTACAAAAATAAAAACGGATGAAACAATCTTTTGCTCTCTTTAAAAATGTTAAGGTGTTCTACACTCTTTTGAGAATGCTGAATCCAGGGCCAGGTTTAGGAAGAGGCTACATACGCAGCAGCCTAGGGGCACAAAAGAAAAAGAAAAAACTACGTACCCATAAAGGACACAAATCAATCATGAATATTATTTAAGTGTTAACACAATAAAAACAATTATTATGAAACCAAATATCACAGCAGAGTGAGAGTCAACTCCCATAATAAAGAAAAGAGTCATCAAGATATCGCTGAAATTAACATGGGAAATTCAAGAATATGTGAACGCATTTAACGAATATTTTACAGATGTAGGGAAAAAAATATGGAAGAAGAAGGCACAGAAAAATTTGTAGGAAATGTTGTCAGTTCATTTGAAGAAGTCAGAAAGAAAGATATAGATACCATATCAGAAGTAAGAGGATGGGATGGGATTACAACTGACATGATAAAAAGAACAAGTTCACACACAAGATCTGATTGAACCCCTTACTCATCTCGTTAATATTAGTTTAAAAAAGGTTTCTTTCCTCATATACTTAGAAAATTTACTATTACACTGCTTTATAAAAAAAGAAGATGGTCGAGACATGAAAAATTATCGTCCGATCTATTTGCTATAAAATATATCTAAAATAATTTTTAAAAAATAGTAAAAAAGCAGCTAGTTAATTATTTAGAAAAATATGGAATTATTCCTGCAAATCAATTTGGTTTTAGAAAAGGTACTGGTTCATAAGATGCAGTTTCCGAAATAACTTCCAACATATCTTTTATTCAATTTTTAAATTTTTGGTAGTTTTATTACTACGGAAAGATTAAATTTTAAATAATCCAAATTAAAATTATCAATAACTACGGGAGACATACAGAGAAAAATACACCCCCGCACCGGGAATCGAACCACGGGACCTCCTATTAATCCGTACAGGTGCTCTTACCATCTGAGCTATACGGGTTCGATTCCCGGTGCAGGGGTGTATTTTTCTCTGTATGTCTCCCGTAGTTATTGATAATTGTAATTTGGATCATATCTTTTATATAATCGAGTAGAGTCCCGAAGGGCGACGGCGACGACGCACCTCTAAATGATTTATAACGTTAAAAATTGATTTGCCATAAGCTGGGATTGAACCAGTGACTTCCAGCTCATGGATCACGAATCAAACTGACTGAGCTATCCATCTAACCTGAATCTCTCAGCCTAAAACTTTCTATTTAAACAGTACATATTATTTAAATATTTTAATTATGTATAACTACATAGCTCTTTTTTCACCATATTTATTCTGCCCGTTGCCACGGGCATAACGGCTAGTATTATATAAAGAAGTTGATAACAATCAATATCTAATTGCAGTTTTTGGATGTCGCTAAGGCGTTTGATTCAATTCCACACCAAAAATTCAATCCCCCCCCCCCCCAAAAAAAAATTGGTTCTTTAAACAGACAGAAGGGCCCTAATCACAACTTCAGCATAGATTAGGGATATCACCTAATATTGAAGTGAACATAGAACACATATATGTTGTGAAGAACAAAAGGTGCCTCGAGGGAATCAAAGCTAGACAACTTCCACTGGTTTTAGAAATAATAGGATACTTACTTGGACAGAGTCTTTCTTTATGGCCTCTGCTTGAAGAAGTTGTTCAATAGCTGCTTTAAAATCATCTTCTTTAATTAAACAATCGTCATCTGATATTGATTTCAAAGCGGATCTTTTCAATTTCTTCTCGGATTTTGTCTTTTTACTTTCTTTAGTATCTTGTTTCGGCTGCTCTTCGATATGGGAGTCTTTCTGAACCACAGCTGTATCAGGTTCATCTTTATCAAGTCTGACAGTAGTGTTTTCTTCAACTTTCTCCTTGATATCTTCTAAGGGTGTAGAATCCCTATTCAATAGACGATTTTCAATCACTTTCAGTTTAGTTTCATTGATATCAGGAGAGTATTCAGGGACACCGTCGAAAAACAATTTGTCAATCTCACCTGGAAAAACAAACGAACACAAATTTAATAATTTTCATCTCAAAACAGAAATCGAATCGGATCAAAAATCCCTTCTACTTACAGAGAATTTTGAAGATTTGAGTTATCGAGGTTCCACCCTAGTTTTATAGCAGGTAGTATTAAAATTTAAAAAACTTATTTTCTTTTAATGTTTTACTAAGATTCTTAGGTCTAGTGGGGAAGGCTCCCCTTACCTTGCACACTTAGCAAAAGTCAACTATAGCTGATAACACAGATATGATATTTCATCAAGGCAGGAAGGTTGTTAAAATAATGTAATGTATGTAATTCTGTAGCAACACAGAAAACAAATTCCTCTCTTCCAGGAGTTGTGCTGGGGCAAGTGTCTAAGTTACTTAGCTGTCCAAAATGAGGGAACCTCCCCTATTTTATAGCCCAGTCCAAAAAGCTCTGATTTGGGAATATTGTACAATAAAAACAATAAGTTTAATAATTAGTATAGCTGTTTACTAACACATTAAAATCCTAAAAGTTCTGTGAGGAGTTATGGCTACCATCTCCAAAATTGGTGCCATGATTTCAGATTTTTCGCTAATATCTAGAAAAAAATAAGGTCACCAAAAAAGTAATTCTATATTATTATTAAAGTTCTGCCAAATTATGGTTGGTGGTAAGTTCTGCCAAAGTATGACAAAACTTTCCAATTTAGTTCCATAATATTGCCCAAATCAGAGGCTGGATAAATGGCTTGAATATTATAAACAAAAAATAATAATTAAAAAGGTAAAAATAAAATATATCCACACACTTAAATCATAGATGACACTCGGGGTCCAGTATGGAAACATAGGGCGATCATACCAAAGCTTCTGTGTAGGATGAAGTCCATTTGGACTGTTCTTCAGCATGTCTTCTTTAAGCTATAAAAAAGTCAATAATTAATTATAAATTATGTACTTATAAAAGTTACTTTTTGATGTGATGTTACATAGGAATTATATAAAATAATATCAATGTTTTTAAAGGACTAAAAAAAAGTTTTCCGATGGTACAACTTTTATTTACTTAAAAAAATCGGTCAGACAAACTTGAACTAAACTATCTCTGACACATATTAACACTGAAAGTAAATTCCATAATATCTCATTCAATTAATTATAAAATTCAGAGAAAAAAACATCATTCTTGGGGATGACCATAATGCTTCTGTAACCTTCGGTAAGCAAGGAAGCAAAAATATTACCTTTACAACATAAGGAGCAGATTGATGGTTAAAGTTAGTAGACGTTGAACTTTTAGTCGAAGGTAGTTCATCTTCAAGAATGGTATCTGGTTGTTTACTTATGTGAGGCATTTCTTTTTTTAATAGATCATCAGGTGTTGCTCCATTCTCAGATTCTTTCTTAATTTCTTCAGCTTCCTCATCGTCGTAGAAAAATGTCTCGGTCTTAACTAGAAATAATAAACAAATAATAAGGGATATTATAGTAAAAATATATTATGAAATATGTATATAAAGATGCTCAACATGGCGATAAGGTGGAATTTGGCCAGTTCCACCAAAAAAGTTAAAAGTAAAATGAATGAGTATTAGGGAATGAAGTGGGACAAATATGGATCAGATGCCTCAAAAAATAAAAGAGCCTAAATAGAACATTCACACAGACACACCCATGTTGACTTTTATATTTATAGATTAATGGTATTGAAAAGAAAATCAATTAGCAATCTTCAACAGGCTCTAAAGGAAACCTATAGGTTACTTTGTTTGTTAATAAAAACTGTAAAATTGGTCGAATTTTCTTTAACTTCCTGCTCTAAGTATATCTAGTAGTCTCTAATAATTTATATTATTGATATTTTCTGGGCAATGAGGAGTCCATTCTTAAATTACATTGGAGATCTCACAGTTGTTTCCTATTTTAGTGAGATAAATGGTGACCCATTTTACTCAAAGTACCTAAAATCAGGATTGATCCTGTGGCCTTAATCTTGATTCATATATGGACGAGCAGAAGTGATTGATACCTTTAAGATCACAGCAACATTTTCCTAGAAAGCACAATTTTCCCCATGAAGATACTCCAAACTCAAGAGGATCCTAAACCCACCAAGATCTAATATCACAAAAACAGCTAGAATTTCTTAACAAAAATAGAAAAGAATACCTCCAAAAGCATCCACGTCATCTTCATCTGACAATACAACAGAATCACATTCTGAAATTGTTCTCTCTGCACGCGTTTTCTCATCGATAGATGAATCATTCAGAACATCGAACTCAGTAGCTAAAGATGCACGTCGAATTGATGAATTTTCCAACCCCAATAGAAGAGATTCAGGATCAGAAATCCAATCTTCAGGTAGTTCCAATTTCAACCGTTCAATTTTCGTACGTAATTCCGGTGGGAGTGATTTTATAACTTTATTAAGCGCTTCTTCAGGGTTGATTTCGATGCCAGGTCGACCTGTTAAAGCTCGTTCGAAATCATTTTTAAAAGAATCTAATTCTTTTGAGAATTTTTTAACTTCGTCGACTAATCTTTTACGAACTGCATTTTCTCTCTTAGGTGGCTTCCACTTTTCTAATCCCTCCCAAAATTCAGGTTTGTACCCGATGGATTTGGAATTTTTAAATCTTTTAGTTATTTTTTCGGCAAATTCAGATCCTTGTTGGAGTAATTGCTCTAAGTCAACATGAGGGGATTGTTGTTCATCGGTTGAAGTTGGTGGAGCTATTTCTTCACCATATTTGTCCAATATTGATTGTACTCTCAACCAAGCAGGGTTTTCCTCTCTTGATTCCCCGGGGCCTTCAGATTTCTCCATTATTTCCTCATATGTTTCTAAAAAAATAAAAAAAATAAATGAAAAAAGAAGTTTAAACGGGACATTCTTCTAAAAGAGGGCCATTCAAATATTTTTTCAATTAAACATGGAAAATAACTGTAAATAAGCAGAGTTTTTAATGTTACCACAACTACTTGCTAGTCATATTCAAAACAAGATAAAATCATAAGAATTTATATAAAAAGTAGTATATTCTCATTCCCCTGAGCCCATATTTAATGGGTTGTAGGGGAGTAACTTAGGTATTAAAAATGCAGTGAAGTAAGTTGTATTAGAAGTAAACACATGTAATCCTTTTAAAAAATCATTTATTATTTTAAAAATAATAATTTTATCATTTTATGGAAAAAGTTAATGGATCATTTTAAAAAAAAAGTTATTAATAATCTCAAATTATTTTGGCAAAATTATTATATTACTGTTGGAGGAAAAGGGTTACTATTCAATAACATTAAATAAGTTTATTTATTAGAATCTTCTGTCACAACTTAGTTAATGACTAGGTAGGGAAGACTTACTTTGTGCCCATGCTTGTTTATCTTCAGTAGAGTATGTTTCAGTATAATCAGTGGAGTCTAATGATGTCTCGACAATTGGTCTCCAGTCATCCGATAAACCAACAATCTTGACTTTTATCTGATTTGATAACGACCTATGATTTTTGGCTCTTTTCCTTATATCCTCCTCCTTTTCAAGTCTAGAAAACAAACAGGAAACTTTTATTGTGGGTTGTATCGTTAAGAAGTTCTAGATAGGTCATCGGGTGTTGTCATTAAGTAACTTTTTAGAGGCTCTAGGCTTTTCAAAGTCCACTATTAAATCAAGAAAAACAAAAGGACCTTTTTTTGAAAGTCAAGTCCATGAACATTATTTCCTGCATAATGAATTTTTAGGTAAACCTAATATTTTTTAGGTTTTGCAGATACTTCTCAAAACCCTTATGCCCATGGGGATGTGTCCGTCTGTCTGTCGCTCTTTAGTGCATAAGACCCAAACCGTTTAAGGTAAATAGCTGAAATTTGAAACACTGGTGCAACTTTTTGACCCAACCATAGGAAAAATAAAAAAAAGCATATATGTATTTGTAACCTACCGCAGAGATGTTCTCTAGAGGGCTAACTAGTTAAATAGAATCTGAACCGTGAGTTTAGGTATTAGAAATAAGGTAAAAGTGTGGGAGACCACGTTCCAGGTCCGTGGTCCGCTCCATTGACTCAACCAACACCACGTACCGGGAACGTGGTCAAAAATTTAATATGTGCATGCGCAATTCACAAATATGTGGTAAACTCAAGAATTTATTTTTTTAAATTTTTGAGTGGGGTATCAAATTAAAGCTGCTAAATAGTAGGTTGCAAATACATATATGCTTTTTTAAATTTTGCATTCTTTATTGGTTTAATAAGTCAAAAAATCCCCCCCCCCCCCAACACTATATAACGGCTGGTCCTAAAATTTTGAAATGATTCATGGTTATACCTATATGGAGAGGCAATGAAAAATTCCTAAAAAAAGTCATTCTTGATGTTCTTGTGGCTACACCGATAAAAACATTGTGAGCCCCAGGCGATCATGAACTGCCATAAAAATTTAATTAAAAATTGACATGTAATATTTTAGAGATGTTGGTTCGCAACAATTGAGCGACAGACAGACAGACAGAGAGACACCGAACTAAAAATGTTCCCTGATGTCTGAAACGGATTTCTGTCTTGGAATTATTGAAATTGGAGACACAAAATATTTTTGTTCTTCAGACTATCTTATAGCTTCAGTTACCTTCGGTAAGCTCGGAAGCAATAACCACTAGAGACTGCTAGTAGTATTTAAAAATATTCCTTACACTCATAATACCATTCAAAACATTTTACAATGTTTTGAATGGTCATAGTAAATGTCCACTATAGACATTGGAAATGTCTCAGGCCGTCGTATAATCAGCATCAGCACTTGTGGCACAATAATTTTTTCATGCCGGCTATCAACAGCAACCAATTAAGCTCTACAAAACATCAAAATCCGAGCTTCTATATTTAGTACGTTGGGTACATGGCTAAATAAGCCAAAAAGCTGCACTTTTTGATTGGAATATGCCACTTTGTGTGGGCTTAGTTGATGCCCAGAGGTAACTTTTCAGATAGGGAGCCACTTCAAAATCCGTGCAGAACACCAAAATGGCGGTCATTAAAGATGGAGGTCATTAGCTGCCGTATGACGAACTAAATGTTTCTGTACCTCATCTCCTAACGGTCCGATTTCGAATTTCTTTTTTTTTTGTTTTAAAGCTCTTTTAAAGGAGAAACTTTATTGTCCTTATACATTTATCTCTAATCTTAAAAGGTTGAGCACAATTTTCAAAAAATCAAATATTTTCAAATTTTTAGGAGTTCTCAAAATTGGTTTTTTGCGAATATCTCATTAAAGGTCACATTTACAGAAAAATCATACGAAATAAAATTTGTAGCATCGGAAATTTCCTACAAAAAAGATATTATCACTTTTATTCATAGGAGTAACCAGTTTAGAGATATCTCGATTCAAAGAGTTTAACGAACAGTCTGCACTCCTGACACTTCTATATAAAGGGTGTG
>KZ653567.1:1126-18985 GCA_001010745.2 Gerris buenoi | reverse complement strand
TGACCTTTAATGAGATATTCGCAAAAAACCAATTTTGAGAACTCCTAAAAATTTGAAAATATTTGATTTTTTGAAAATTGTGCTCAACCTTTTAAGATTAGAGATAAATGTATAAGGACAATAAAGTTTCTCCTTTAAAAGAGCTTTAAAACAAAAAAAAGAAATTCGAAATCGGACCATTAGGAGATGAGGTACAGAAACATTTAGTTCGTCATACGGCGGCTAATGACCGCCATCTTTAATGGCCGCCATTTTGGTGTCCTGCACGGATTTTGAAGTGGCTCCCTATCTGAAAAGTTACCTCTGGGCATCAACTATGCCCACACAAAGTGGCATATTCCAATCAAAAAGTGCAGCTTTTTTTGGTGTACCCAACATACTAATTTGATTGTGAGTTACCTAATTTCAATGTCAGGAAAAGGTGCAGCTAGAGGAAGAGTATCTTCAGGAAACTGTGTAGGTAGTTTCCATGCTTCAAAACCAAGGTCCATATATTCTTCTTCAATACCTGAATATCCACCTTCTCTGTTCTTCACTCCCTAGTTAGTAACAAACAACAACAAATAATAAAAATAAAGTAATAGAACCTAATAATAAAGTTGAAACAATAAATCTAAATTATTATATAAAAGTGATGATTAAATTGTTGTTTGTAGTTTTCAATTCTTGAGTATATAGCTTTGTAATTACTTAGGTTAACACTTTTGCGATATTACCCCTCCTTGGGTTTATTATCAAGGTGACTGTCTAGAAGATTAAATTTTGTAACGTTTCAAAAGGTAATTATAATTAAGTTTTACTTATTTTTACCTGTGGGAGTAATTTTTATTATTTTTTCTAAATAATTCATCCTGCACATTTTCTTCTAGTTCTTCCTCTTCCTAACACTGTTTCTACTTATTATGTAGTGTCCCCTAGTAATACAGACGCACTTAAGTGTCCATGAAGGGGTAAGAAGAACAGGTGCGTAAGACTATTTCATATATTTGTATAAATTTTAAGGAACATTATCAGGCCTGTTAAATGCTTAACATGTATTTTCCTTAAAGTGACCAAACACCCTGCGGTATACCTGATAGGTAACCTGTACAGGTAAACCAGAGTGTGTGTGTGCTATCTAGTTAAAGAATTATAATGATAGCTATTACGCTCCAGTTAACCTGTCAGGCATACCACCAGGTATGCCTGAGGTTGGAAAAAAAGTTCACACTGGCTCATTTGTAAAAAATAAAGTTGGCAAACTAAGGTACATGTAACACTCCAGTCACTCCACTATAACATATAACTAATTAAACTTAATTGCAAAGAGGTAACCAGAGATGACAGTAACATTAAAATATAAATTTTAACAAAGTGTATATTAAATGTTGCCAACAACTGTACGAAACAACAGCCAATAAATAATATAAACTTAACAGCTGGAATTACCTTAAGCTTGTAGCATCGAGGGAAGGGGCGTACATCAAATAATTGGTTCATGTTCAAAATGTCATCTTTCATCTTATCTGTTATGATAAGGTCAGTCAAAATTGGTTTAGAATCCCAGACTTGATTCTCCTTTGTGCTCCTCTCAAGCTGTAATATACAATTATCAAAAAAATATTTTAAAAATAACTAAATACGCACAATAAATAGCTATGTTTTCCTAGGGGATTGATAACCATATGAAAACACCATTTCTGTAATCCAAAAAGAAGATTGTGGAATTGAAAGAAATAAAAATATTTTCTCAGATTATTTACTGTTGTGTGATGCATCGCAGCAAACATTTAGATTATTCACTTAACAAATTAAAATTTAATTAAAAGTCGTGTTATTGTAAAACGTTAAGGGTTGTTGTTGTTTTTTTTTTTTTTTTTTTTTTTTAGAAATAAAACAAAAATGAATAAAATAAAATTTTCTCCTTTAAACAGCTATATTTTACTCTTTTCATTTGGGCTTCTTCAGACATTTATCACTTCCCCATATTAGTCACATCATATTAGTTAACATTTTTCTAAAAAAAATTTCCACAAATAACTTTGTACAACCCAAATTTCAGTTTAATAAGTGACACTGAAATATAGGATGAGCAGAGCTGACCCTCAAACTTCTTTAACTAGTATTAATATATGGTTTTTTATAGATGAATATCTAAGGTGTTTTTTTTATGAATTGAATAATTTCACATTTTTACAATAATAATTTCACATTCAAAGTTTTCACTGAATATGAAATGTGTGTTTTTGTTTAATTAGAGTACAGAATTTTTATAATACCATTTTTATTTAAATTTTAACTGTTAATTGTTTTTAATAATGACTGTGTATTTGACAAATCCTGTATGGGAAAATTGTTTTAAAATTTTTTTACTAATTGTTAGATTTGTAATTTTTATGTATCATAACACCAAACTTTGAAAGAATTAACGTAAGTAAGATTGTACAGTAATTATTATTATTATACAGTTGTAAGATGATTGAATTGATTGTTATATAAAAAAGTTCTAATTATTATATTATTATGTAATTTTTAGAGAAGAAAAGAAGAGTGATGTGAAGATGACCTTAATCTTGTAAATACAAGGGTCGAAACGTCTCACAAAAATAAAAATTTGAAAAAAGAAAAGTAAAAAATGTGAAATTATTCAATTCATAAAAAAAACACCTTAGATATTCATCTATAAAAAACCATATATTCAAATTATAAAAAGGTGTATACGTTTAAAACGTTAATTAAAACTAGTAAACTAGTATTAATATTTATAAAGCTTGGATGATCAAAGCTCATATTATTAACATAGATAATACAAGCAAACTTACTCGTAACTATGTATACTGTCTCGGCCGGTCAACAAGCCAGAGGTCAGCATCGGCATCGATGGACTGCAACCCTCCTCCCTTAGACAGGTGCTAAGGATCCAGGAGGACTAAGGGGGGTGATGGAAAAGGGTCCTCCCCTACAGACACTAAAGTCAAACTTAGTGGAGTAGAAATAGAGGAGGACCGACAAACTGTCCCGGCGCCAATAGCCGATTTAAATATTGGCTGACATGCCATTGGGGGAAGGGAGAGGTTTAGTCGGTAGGGCTGTATTGCAACCATCAGCGAGTCCGACACTACACATACTGTGTAATTTCGTATGTGGGTAAGGGTGTAAAATGCCTNAAAAAAAAAAAAAAAAAAAAAAAAAAAAAAAAAAAAAAAAAAAAAAAAAAAAAAAAAAAAATGTATACTTACATGATCTGCAAGAAGCTGAGGCAAGTCTATGTTAACTTGATCAGAAGTTTCTTGAATGCCTTTCTGCGTTTTAAGCTGATCAATAGGTTCAGAAAACTGTTTTATTACATCAGGAGAGACACCAACTTCGAGCAGCTTATCATCAAGCCATGATGAAATCTTAAGTGTTAAATCATCCTAAAAATAAATAAATATAAAGAACGTGTAATAGAAAATTTTATCAATAAAAAATGTTATGTAATAGCAATTTTTTATCATGGATGATATTTTGGAATAATATTGTTGCTTAAAGCGACTCTGAATTCTAAAAGAAACAATATTAGGTTACAGTTCTGAAAGAGTTCAAAAATTAATTATTAATTATAATTATTAAGTTCTAAACCAGTCCTCATGGTTGTATGCACATTTAACTAATCCTGAAATGATCTACAAACTGGTTTTTGAATAGCCTGTTGGGACAAACTTATTGAAAACTCATCGATTCTACAACTATTTTTTATTTTATTTTTTTTTTTTTTAATTCCGGGGAGCTTTTACACCCGAAGATGCTGGCCTCTTATGGGCCCATACATCAAACCCGGGTTAGGGACCTAAATCTTCACACACTTGTGTATGAAGATGTGGTCGTCAACCAAGACTCCCCTCCTAGTTGTATAACAAACAAGAGTGTCATTATCATGGTTTCCAGGTCGAAACCTGGTGGCGCCACTCTAACGAGAAGCTTCTTATTTGTTTAAACAATGCAGGGTGGACATTAAGCGGTGGGCCCGGTCCGGGAATTGAACCCAGAGATTCGGACCCGGCTCAATGCTGCTTAACTCGCAAGGCAAGCGCTCTAGCCTTCGAGCCACCCAGGCCCCTTTACACTACAACTATAGTAATAATTATTCTTCATAATTTAATATGTAAGTAACAAATAAAAAATAAGAAGCTTACCGTTTGTGGGTCATTAACCAAAGGGCATGCGGATGGAAGAGAACGTTCATGACTACAGTAATTACATTTCTGTAAAAAAAAAGAAAAAAAAAGTAAAATTAAGTGAATGAAATTAATCACTATTTAATTCCAATCAAGGTAGAGTTACATTAAATAGTTTAAAGTACAGAAATTTTGAGAGAGGAACACCTGAAATCAAATATGGTCATGACAGGGAACCCATCCTACAATGCTCTTATCATACATGTGTGCTAGGATGGTTTTTCTAAAAGTAAAATATAGAATTAAGGCATTGGGGATAAGAGGTTGGTGCAGTTTTAGTCCCTTAGATTAAGTATCATACGCAATGCTGAAAAATCAGAGTTGCTACACGGATGTCGAACATGGAAAGTAAGAAGAACTGCCACAAACAAGCTACAAGTCTTCACCAAGATTTTCCTGAGAAGGTATCATAATGAACACTACCAACCAAGAACTTTGGAGGGAGTGCATCCAATAGAGAACGTAAAATCAAATATGGTTGGATCCGATACACTAGGATAAATCACTAGCCCCAGAGAGTTACAGCCACTTCACAAATCATACACTGTATAGTGTACATCCTGGGGGGTATGGTGAGGTCATTAGAGAGCTATGTAAATCAGATAAAAACCCTTATCTCACTGTAGAGAACCCTTTAGAGCAGTGGTTCTTAACCAGGGGGCTGCAGCTCCCCAGGGGGCCTCGGAAGGTATTTAGGTATAATAAATATAATTATTTTATATTATATTTTACATTATTTTACCTATTTACATTTGAGTTTTTTCTACATAAATAAAGTTAGTTTTAAAATGAATATTACCAAATAATTGTTATATTACTTAAAATTGGAGGAAGGGGGCCCCAATTTTTTTTTTTTTTGGAGATTTTAAGGGGGACGCAATTACTAAAAGGTTAAGAACCACTGCTTTAGAAGGTGCCCTTGCCCTGTTCTGCCCTTGCCCCAATTCATACAAGGATATCAAAGCACAATGACACAGGATCGAATCCACAACTTAGTTGGTGTGATGCTTTCGACTCATTGATATCTGAGCAGATTTTTTTTCTATAACACCACAGACTAACTTCTCTAACTCAGAACTAAAAATAACATCAGATGACAGACCCTGAAATGGATCTTTGTTGCAGCCATTCCTCAAGGGATTAAAGAAAAAAAGTCAGGTAAGTAAAGAGACAGGAGTATGCTTTTTTACTAGTAAAAAAAATTGACTGAACATGTGATATTTTTCATTTTTTAAATGTTTTATTCTTTTTACAATTTAAGTTCTAGCATTTCAAATCAAGCAAGTGTTTTTATGTTTTTTATTGATTATATTTATTTAATAAATCTTACCAATCTCTGACAGAATAGACATTCAGATTCACGAACACATGTGCAGCCTTCTTCATACTGAAATAAATAAATAAACTAAAATGAATAAAAATCATATATGTATTATAAATAAGATGTAAAATCTCCGGGTGTTGACACTAATGAAAAATTCAAGATTATTTGAAATGGTAAAGTTATAATTTTGTCCTAATAAGATTCATATAGGCTAAATAATACTTAAGATTTTTTAACATAATAAAAATTGTATAGTGACAAGGACAATGATTGAAGTTTAAAAAATGCATCAGCAGTTCCACATATGTTTCTATAGTGGCACTTCAGAGGTTTAGTTGTTGACACACCCTTAAGAGTTAGGGGGAAAAAATAGACTATGAAACAATATATTTTTATTAAAAAAGAATAAAATGTTATAAAATGAGGTAATTAAAAAAAAAAAAAACGTTTTAGGAGTCGAATTAAAATAAAGGAAGCAATTTAAAAAAAAAAAAAAAAAAAAAAAATCAAGTTTGTCTGGGGGCTAATTTAATTGCAAACTGAGATAACTCAAAATTGTGCAAATGTCTTTGGTACCCCTTTTCACCCCTAAATTGAAGACCCCCTAATGACAATGCAAAAATAGTGATAAATAATTTACCAGTTTTGTTTGCATATGCTGACAATAAGCGATAGAATGCTTCAAGCAGTAAGGACTTAACTTGCCTGGCTCACATAGACAAATGTCTACCATCTAAAAAAAAGAGAAAAACTGATTACAAATAAAACACTAATGAAAATCAAGCAAGAAAACCTAAGGAGGAGTATAAGATAGAACCCTATTGTATAGTATAGGCGTCGGCGAATGAGCACATTCAGCCAGTACAAATAACAAATACATTACAGAGATGATTCTTAAGGGAGTTGTTCATAAAGTGAGTTGCAAGCAAAGACATGGATGTGGATTAATCTAGACCTCACTAAAGAGTACAACTGTATGATATTGTGTAAATATTTTAGTCTCGAACTTAATACAGAGATTATTTGTTCTCAAGATAGTTGCTTATGATGAGAGTTATTAGCAATTATACATTGATTAATCTAGATCTGATTAAGAAATATACTACTGTATGAGATTGTTTGAATCTCTTGATTTCCAACTCATTACAGAAATATTCTTAAGAGAGTTGCTCATGATGAAAGTTATTGGTAACCAGACATAGGTTTATCAAGTTATTAATAAGGAGTAGCTAATAGAAATGGATTAATCTAGACCTCACTAAAGAGTACGATTGTATGATATTGTGTAAATATTTTATGCAAAGATTATTCTCAAGAAAGAGTAGCTCATGATATGAGACGTAACTTTTTTGAAGAAAACGACCGAGCGGCTACAGTCACTTCTGCTCATACTCTGACCATGATCCAGGATTTTCCTTGCCTGAATTAAAAGGGATGGAGCTAGAATACACCTGGGCTACATAGCAAGGATTTGCATAAAGACACAGATAGTGTACATTAGTTTCTAACTCAATAAACATTGATGTAAGAGGAATAATAATATAATTTAATTCACCTCGTTTATCTCAATTTTTTTAAAATCTAAGTCTTCCAACTTTACTTCACTCTTAGTAGGCCCCTAAAAGAAAAAAACAAAAAAGAAATAGAAAAACATGTAAATAATATGTGCATGTAAAACAGAGTGAATAAAAACATAATACATCATAAAAAAAAATTATTGATTTTTACCAGGAGTGCCACTTTAAAAGTTAAATATAAAATGTAGATAACAAATTTAAATAAAAAGTTTACAAATATAACATACTGTTAGTCCATCATTATTAGAACTGCTTGTATCTTCCTCTGGTTTTGTCCCACTTATGATTTCTTCCTGCAACCAAAAATGAAAAATATAATAACTACATGTGAACCAGTACATTCAGTTAGTGTGAAATATAGTCAAAACACATACTTACTAAAGGTCGACCAAGAAGTCATGAACATGGCAGAAACTGAAAGCTTAGCTTCGTTTAAAGTCGGGACTTCCGAATATTGCCGTAGTCAGTACAGTCAGTGCTAAGACATTACCGATTTCTAGTTTGTATAATATGCTAGATTGACCTGTTATGTCAAATCTCACGAATAATAACAGGAAGGTTTCCAATCTGTTAGGTTTCCTGTTTTGTTTGTTTTTATTGTCACAACTGTCATAAACGATTTTTGTACGATCCACAAATCCACAGGATGATGCAAATGCAAAGGACGCTACAAATAACGAGGTTGGAACAAACCTAATATGTATTTGTTATTATAAAAATGATTGCTCTCCATGACAATTAATCAAAATAATATTAGCGAATTTCTAGGTTTTTTTTACCCCATTATATTTTTTATGAATAAAATAACCAGTGAAACTTATCTTAGAATCTCATCATTTTTATATCGGAATTTTAAAGTTGTAAAATAGATATTAATTTTATTGTATTACAAAGCAACTTTTAATAGTATAGGACTAGATATAGTTTACAAAATATTTACAAACAGAAATAAAAAAGTAACAAATTAAACTCAGAAATAAAGAGGAAGAAAAAGAAATAGATTAAGAAAGAAGAAAATTGATTTACATTTAAAGAATATTATTATGAATAACAATAAATAATAATATAAATATATTATCGTATATTATTAGTGATTTCTTATCAGGTACAGTGTTGCCTATTGCAAAAAATATAGAAGTTATCAAAAATATAATGATTAATAACAATAAAACAACACTGTGTTTTTTGACAATGGTCTATTTTATAAGAATATTATTATGAATAACAATAAATAATAATATAAATATATTATCGTATATTATTAGTGATTTCTTATCAGGTACAGTGTTGCCTATTGCAAAAAATATAGAAGTTATCAAAAATATAATGATTAATAACAATAACAAAAAAAAAAAAAACGACACTGTGTCTTTTGACAGTGGTCTATTTTATTAAAAACTGACTATACATGACACCAAAACAACGACACTAGCNTAATAATAATAATAATAAAATAATAATTTAATATAATAATAAATATAAATAAATATAAAATAGTTAGGCTTAAAATCTCAAAGTTCTGTAATTCAGCACATTTTACAGAAAATTTGAAAATTTTAAACCCTAAAATTCTATAACCTTAAAACATCAAAATCAATATACTTACAAGTGAATTAGCATAGTGTAGAGAATTAACTGAGCCATTATCAGTTGTTAGAATAAGTGGTTGGTGAGGTTCACAGATCAGATAAGTCTGTACTCCACTCTATAAAAAAATAAAATAAAAATAAAAAATAATAATAATATCATAATTAGTATTTATTGATTTTGTATGCCAATGCCAAATATGAAGTATTCAGCAGATGGAGCGACACACTAACCCCATGCAGTCCATTACATTTTATAAATGTCATTCGGCAGGCCTAGGCCCTCCACGGGCTGCTGCAACAATGATAGGGGAGGGGGAGGCTCTTAGTAACCAAGAAATAGCCCAGTCTCCTAAGCTGTGGCCAAGTGATAATTAGGGAGGAAACATGTCTTAAAAACCCTGATTGTTATGGAAACCCTACTTTCTTATAATTTGGATTTTGGTTCTAGGTAAGAATTAGGTCATTAAAGAAAGAGATCAACACATCTATCTGTGCGATCATTAGTCTGGAACAAGTCTATCTTCTCTAGAATTTTAATAATTTATGTCATGTGTTCAGTGTTCAGCATTCTCTGTTAAATAAATCTTCACTGAATGGAATTACAGATTTTTACATACTCTAACAATATTTTCTAACAAAAATAATTTAAAATACTCAAAAGAGAAAACAAATAAAAATATTGTTACATCAGAGGCATCCTTAGTCTCACAGCTAGGACCTTTTGATTTTTCTTCATAAGGATTGACCTATAATCAAACAAAATACAGTTAGAACAATCACATAAAAATTAAGATAAATAAAAACTAGTTGCAATCGATGAGTAGTAAGGCTCAAAATTAACAAAAAAAATTACGGAAAATTAGAAATATAAGTACGTGGAGATATAAGATATGAATTTCAGAAAATAGTTTTCTTAATTTTTGGACTAAGGAAATCTTAAAAATGTATATCAACAAAAGTAACAGTGAATTATCTAAATTATTACAGTGAAAATGAGAAAAGTAAAAAGTTTTTTATTAAACCTGTTTATAAGTTTGAAGGGAACGCTCTTCAACAATTTCAAGGAAGTCAGAATCATCAAGAGATTTTGATGAGCAGAGATCGTCCAGTTTAGATGTAATCTCTTTCTTCACAGAACACACAATGCATTTGCAGGATTCTTCATGACTCTGAAAATTTAACAAAAATATTTAAAACCGAGATATGTAGAGCTTTTTTTACCCCAAATTAACATAAATAACCTGAACCCACAAGGTATATGATAGCCGGAGAAAGTGGGAAGGTTGCCAGGTTCCATTCTGAGAAGTAGTATCACAAAAAAAGTCCTTTCGCCTGGGAATTGTGCTGGTGCAAGTGTACGAGGTACATAACTGACCAAGTATGAGAACCACACCTACTCACAGGTTGGATGTAAGCTTTAACACTTAAGATGCTCACCTGTATGTACAATTATACAGTTTACGCTGTCAGATGCAAGAGCTCATATTGAAGAACATCTCCCAGTTTATCTCTCAAATTTAAGATCAGCATCATTCTATTTGAACATGAAAGATGAAAAATCCCTTTTTAAGAGTCAAAGTAATCAAAGAGTTCCTGTCCTGAACACACCTAATAAATTATGGTTTCTTCAGGGATAATTAATATATTCATCCCTTTTTTGCAATATCGTCAAACCTAGAAGTCATGGTGTATTTAATTAACAAATCTTTAAACTTTTCTTTTTATATTTAAACATAAAAAATAACCAGGTAACAGCCTATTTTGATATTGAGTTATTAAGCTCTAGCAACTGACTGATATTACTGAGATACTGATATTCCATGGATATTCGTACTAGGTACACAGTATTATGTCATATCAAGATGGAGAGATCAGTTACTTTACACATATATCTATGTGATCACTAGCTGAGGTGCTTGTTTTACTGTTCAGGGAATCCAATCCAGATATTACTTAAATGTTTGGATTTTAGTTCAAGGTATAGCACAACAGGATATCTGAACATCCAGATATCCAGATATTTGGCTTTGTTTATGAGATGGGAAAGCAGGTACCATAGTAAATATGTAATTGAATAGCTGTTTAATTACAATACCAGTTAAATTCTTAGGTCTTGATAAATCAATACCAAAAGTGATGTTAATATAAACTGCTGTTAGTACCTCTCAGTATGAGAAAAATCTCGTATGAGAGGACCTAGACCTTATTTTACTATGCCCTACTTAACAGAAGTAAACCTATCATTATAATAACTCCAGCGATGGAATTTTAAACTTAACATTCTAACAATTCATACATCCATAAGTTCATGATCAATTAGGCAATTGTGTCTTAAAAAGTGAGAATTTCTGGGGGACTCACTCCCTTCGAGACAGGGTTGGCATGCCTTTATGATAACTGCCTTTATCCAACTGTGGAAGCTTAAAAACTATGATAATACATACATCATCTAAAGAGTTGGCTTGTTTTCCATCAATCTCTTGATTCCATATCTGCTGATAGTTCTCCAATAGTTGTTCAAACTCCACACCATTTCCACAGCACAAAGTTTCCAATAACTCCTAGAATAAACAAGACAAACAAAATGGTAACTTTCTGCTAAGTCAGAATATGTTTTTTAAATTAAACGTGTAGAGTGATTTGGGAAAGAAAAGTTTGAGTTTGTGAGGGACAGAGAATAGAGAGGAGGGACAGGCGAACAACATCACTTATTTGTACTGGTTAAATTAGACCTAGTTGAATTCACTTGGCTGAACAAACAATTATCAAACAAATAAATTAAACAATTATCTGGTTCACTATTATCAAGCGGTAAGTTTAGTACACAATCTTTGAGCTCAAGAGTAAAATAAAACATTAGTTTCAAAGTTCTGTACTAGATAGCGCTAGTATTGCAAGTTAAATTTTTTAAATATTTATACTTGGTGTTTTTCTGTTAGCCTTGAGATGGACAAAGAACCAGATTTTTTAATTTTTCTTTTATTGGCATACATTAAACTATACCTATATACAAACTCTCAAGTTTGGAGGATTGCTAGAAGTGCCTTAGGGCTCTACCTGAGGGCACTGCCGAGCCCCTAGATTTACCATAATTATAATGTAAAATAAATAATCATTTCAAATTAAATATATTATTATATGGGTCAGAAAACAAAAAATATTCAAATTAAAAAATAAATCAAATTACAAATACTTACAGAATCAAGCAAATCACATATTTTTTTGGATTCTAAAGAATTCACCTGGAAAAAAAAATCAATAAAAATATTGATGAATTAAAAATTAAATAAAACAATAATATTAATAAATATACAAAATAGTTTAAATTAGATTCCTTTTTTACATAAAAAACATACACATACATTTTACATAAAAAATTATTTACATTTAAAATTTACTTGGTATTCTTAATTTATATATTCAACTAGTTTAAATCTTTAAGGGGTGTTTCCCTACAATGCGTCAGGCGTGGGGTACTGTTTCAGTGCAATTCAATAGAAGTGTTTTCCTAGAGCACGTCTGACACTGACAGCTAACAGCTGTCTATACAATCAGGCGCGAACCACTCTTTGGTCAGCAGTATAGCTCCAAACCCTCATGCGGCTCTAAAAATCTGTTTTTTTCACAATGGTGGGAAAGGAAAAAGCAAAGAACAGTAGGGCTCTCAACAACAAAAACAGAATAGATGGCATTATTAAGCAAGCGATTTTGATGAAAGAAGCGATTTTCTTAATTTAATCATCTTACTTCATCATACTGTTTATCAATTGACCATCAGCTCAAATGATGGAGAAAAGCCACATATGCAACAAGCGGACAAAACATATTGATATCTACTAAATAAGGACTCAAGAATTAACAATTATTCATTCTTTCAGATTAAAAAAAATATATATATACATGTTTTGATTTATTTTAATAATAAATAAAATGAACTAATAATACCTTCTCCGAAGTTATTCTGTCTGCAACCAACGATAACTGGTCAAAAAGTTCATCCGATTGAAGGCACACAGCACAATCACATGAGGAACTATGAGCCTAGAACACAAGTGTCCACAGTAAGTTAAAATATTAAAATAAAAACAAATTAATCAGTTTAGTTAATAATTTCATAATACTATATCAGGAATTTTGGTGAGAGCAATAAAAGTAGTATTTAGAGGTAGTATTATATTTATTTGTACAAATATATATCTAGCTATTGTTGTAAGAAGTGTACACCTCTAGAGCTAAGATTGGACTCCTCGTGGGACTCTATCCTAGAACAAAAGCTTTTGTTTACATTGGTACAGTACCTAGGTAAAGCAGTTCTCTGCCTAGTTGCAAGCCTAATATAAACAACGCGCTTAGTAAAAAACGGTAGACTATAATGAAAGATAATGACTACATAAAATTTAGTAGAGTAAAAGGGAAAATGCAGTAGTAGAGTGACCATGGAGAGTAGAGTAGAACCTCCACCCCATGTCCCTTGCTGACAACATGAATGTTCTAAAGATGCAACTTTTATTAGAAGCTAAACTTCAGCCAAAAAAACAAAAATTGCATGTTTTTATCGAATGAAGACTACAACTTTAATCAGTAGATTCTTGCAATATTACAAGGTGTCATAGTTCCTAACTCTATCATGAACAACTTTTAATATCTATCTTATTTCCTTTGATCATAGCCAATATTTGTATACTTCCATGATTCCATTATTTCTAACTAATTTAATTGTTGGTACAAACTCAAAATTATGAGCTACCATCTTAACTAGCAGTGGCGAGCGGTGAGAGGAAGCAAAGGAAGCACTGCTTCAGTCAAATTTTGAAGTAAAATGTAAAATTAATTTGTTCACATAATATGTGATATTTATAGATAAATAGATATATTTATATTATAAACTACAGCAAACATAAAACGCAATTCATGTAATTAAAAGACGTTCCATTTAAAAGCGCGCTGTCATTGGTAACGATGACTCGAAATACCCCAATCCATTCATCCATCCATTCATGTGAAGCGTAACTGTGAAAGCATGGGTTAAAGGCTGCGCGCGCATTCTAACTCAAAGACGGAGAAAGGGAAGAGCTGCCTTCAAATAAGCAGGCAACTGATGCTAGCTTCAGCCGATGGCGAAGATAGCCGAGTAAATCCAAGTGCGCTCGAACTTAGACGTTTTTACCCGACTCCCCCTCCGCGAAAGGGCCAGTCAATCCCACGTTTCACTGTATTGACACTCTCGCAGCTCTATTTATTTTGTTTTAATGCGTCTAGCGTCTATTTATTAACTTAGCCTATTATTAACTGTCTATTTATTAACGTTGAGTGTAACTGCAATGGACTTCAAATTCCGACGATTTTTCATTTAATATCCCATATTAGACCTAGACTTGTACAAAAACTAATAAATTTGTACAAATACTAAATAAAAAAGCCGTTAATAAAAATTGTCACCTTAGTTTTTTTAAACCTCTAATAGGCCTACAAATATACTTCTTAAGTAACAAGCAGTAAAACTTGGAATTCAAAACTAACACAATCCCTAAAATATATTTTTAATGCATTTTATGATATTTAAATGTGCATAAAAATCACAGATATCAGGTTATCTATATAAACGGGTTTACAGTAACTATAAAAAATTCAAAAGGCAGATAAAATACCTAAGTTGGTTTTACTCTTCGTTGCTCTCATGTTTTAATTATCTAAATTTAATAGTATGCAAATTTTTTAACTTAACAATTATTTAAGTATCGTTGCTTACTAAGATATAGTAGAACTGGCTTTCAAATAGCATTAAAATTCACCATTTGCACCCTATTTTTCTAAAAAATTTTCTTCACTATATTTTACACCCACCGCACGCCACTGTTAATTAGTAGTATATACAGGTTGTTCAGCATTCTGATGTAAATATGTACTTTAGGAGGTGAATCTGCACCAAAAAATTGACTATATATTTAGTGAGTTGAGTTATAACTTTTTCTCTAGTAACAACGGTAGATCCCAGCAAAATATTTTATCCACGATTGATATATAATATAAACATTTTGTCTCGGTTTTGATTCATGATTCTTCTCGTAGTAATGTTCATTGCGCGTGTTTTATTTCTTCATTATTTTTGCACTAGTGCGGAAATAACTAAGTATTCTTCATCTTATAGGACGATTAGCGTGTTTGTTAACATTTTTAACAAAACTAATTTGCTGTTATTATTAAAATCCAACTATCTTAGATAAAATACGGTATGCAACTCGTGCGAAAACTGAATTTTGCTTTGCTTGTGTGGTTTTACTACCCTCGCTGTCGCTCGGGTGCAAACTCCACACTCGTATGCTAAATACTACTACTAGACGGAAAGTTACTAGACTTTTATTGTCTGCTCAACGAAAATTGTTTTTTCCCGATGGGCCAAAACAATCCTCAAATGCAACATGAAAAGCGATCATGTCCAGATAACTCACAGCCTTCAACCACGCTTGAGCAGCCAGGAGAACTTACGAAAAATAAAACTTTACGTGGTACAGCTCGTAGTGCAAGAAAAGTATACACTGAGGAAGAACTGCGCAAGATCCTGGAAGAATCTTTATGTGATACATGTGCAATGAGAATTTATGTGATACATTTCGAACCCATTATGGTTACCAAAAAATACCTGTGATCAAATTTTTATCTAATATTTTTATAAAGATTTTATTTATTTTTTGTACTGATTTTTTTTATAATACAAAAATTTACTAAAATAATTTGAATTTTATTTTCCTGCTCCTAATTTATGTAAATACAGTTTTCATTTTTTATTTTGTTAAATTCAAAAATTGTAATGACGAATAAAACAAGTAATATGAGTAATTGAATAATTGATCATTGTTTTTAATAAAACAATGAAATTTGGGAATAAAATTATCTTTTAAATAAAAAAGTAACCTAAAAAAATACCAATAACCCTGGTATCACTAAGTGATATCTTCTGTCCAACAGTAAGGTTAAGTCAACTGTATGGCGTGATGGCGTGTTAAAATATCACCTGGTGATATTTTAAATTTTCCTTAAATTTTGGGTAAAAAAAGTTAAATTTTCCTATTTTTTATAACTAGTAGTCGTTTTTATGCCATAATTGAGTAAAAAAAATAAGAAAACCACCAGAGTTGACCCCTAAGGATTTAGTCCCGCAGTCAAAGGGTTAATTTATACACTTTGTCAAACAACGCATTTGTACGACGATTTAAAAATTTGAAAAATTATATATGTATGATTTGTTTATTGGAGAGTTGATATCTCTTTGTCAAAATAAATACATTGGAGTGAGGCCCCGCCATCGTTTCTATAAACCTCATATTCTTCAGTTTTACCTATAAACCTACAAATTTACTGTTTGGACAGTGGGGTATCATCTCTTAAGTGTGTATAAATCAAGCGAAATTATGCATTCAAGCGATTTTTAACAGTATGGATCACTGCAGATTACCTGGGTGGGTTAATAAATTGTCTACTAATCTTTAAAACTTTCAAAAGTAATACTAATGTATTTGTGTATACTATTTACTTTGGAGTCTTCAGGGGTTTTATTAAATAAAACAGAAGCTAACATATTTGCTTTGCTTTTTATCTAACTTTTTCAAAAATACACTTTTTTAACACCATATTAAAGCCCTTCTGACACAAGTCAGAATTTGGCCGAAGTCTGACACAAGGAGAGAGAGAGTCAGTGGACTTTTTGATTCAGATGTTTATATCTGGCAATATGAGGTAAGATAACTTTGGTCAAAGAAATATCACTTATTAGGAAACGTTTATCAGAAGGAGGGACATGGTCTGTAGTTCTGCCAAAATTTGAAATAATATGATAATACTACATACTTTTCCAAATGTAAAATCTTTACTGAAGAAATCTTTAGCACCAAACATTTCACGTTTTTCCATTTTTTAAGTTTGTTCCACTTTAATTGATAATATATTAAATGAAATCATTAAAGTTATAAAAGAAAACTGTAAATTACTGAAAAACAACAGTTATATATAAAACAAAGTCGACTAATACTTGAAAATTATTTTCAACTAAACAATACACGTTTGGAGTGAAATTTTTAACTTAACCTTATATTATTATAACCTTACAAATTTTTATGAAAAATAAAGAATGTTGTTGAAACAAAAACCCAGGTTAAAAAACTAATTATATTGTGAGATGCTGGTTTAACATATTTTGATAAAACTAATTTTATTGTGCGTTTCGAACTAGGTAGAGACAGTGTTTTAAACAAAAAATTACATATTCGTTTTATTATTAAATGAGGTATTTTGTATTACAGGTTAACTGTATTTTGTTCAAAGAAACACTGCAAGGTTTGCATTAATCAAAACTATACTATTATAATAAATAAAAAAAAAAAAAAAAAAAAAATAGAGGAGAGCAACAATCTAAAGAAGTGCCCAAGTGTGAATTATTTTGTTAACACAAAAATTCCCTGGTTTATTTATGAATAAAATAGTTATTGTTGGTTGCGGGATTAAGTTGTAGGGTCAATCCATACGAAGTGGTCCAAAAATAAAATAGTTGGTTGCTCGACCATTTTGGAAAAAATTTATATTTTCCCTGTTTTTCCCCTCATATTTAAGGAGTTCAAAACGATGCTTAAAAAAAAATTATCTTAAACCGTTAAGGCCGTAATGGCGGCCATTTTTGCTTTCCTTCGCACGCTAATTTGTGTGTTTGTGGGCATTTACGTCAACGCTCATATCTCCTAAACTATTTGTCCTAGAAGGCTAAAACAAAAACCAAATTAAAGGTAATTGCCCAGTGTTTAAATTAGGTTATGTCCATATTTCACCTAGTAAAATCCAATTAGGTTAGTCCTTCCAATAGAAAACTTCACCTGAAGTTAGATATAAAAATCAAGAAAATTTCGCTTTTCGGAAATTTTTTTCTGAAGGAAGGAGTTATATATACAGCTTGATATTTTTTATGTAAATAGGCATATATCAGTAGCATTACCCAAAAAAATATCAATGATAAAACTTGAATACTTTTATTTATATAAATTTTTGAAAATTGAAATTTTTGAAAATTTGCCATTTTTGGGCCTCTATATCTCCGATGGGGCTGAATCGAAAATTCTGAAATTTGCACAACTTACAGGGCTCTTGTATTAGGTCAACCGAAATAAAAAATCATTTTGTATATTTGG